>CAMAPE010000018.1:4550000-4597500 GCA_945859875.1 Cuscuta europaea
TTTCACTCCGAGCTCGTGTAGAATTTGATGTGATCATATCTTGCTCTATTTTGTGCCGTTGAAAACGTCTAATATTTCGTTGGAAAGATCTTACCTAGTTCTAAAACTTGTCTTCAGGCGCTGGTTTTAAAATATCAAGGGATGATTGCCTAATTACTAAAATACACTGTATTTACGCTAAACGTAATCTATTTTCGCTGAAAACGCTAAATCATAGAGATATGGCTAAGTATTTGTGACACTCATATCTTGCTGTTTGTTTATCCGTTTGGAGCGTATTATATCTCGTTGGAAAGATAGATCGGAGCTCTAAAGCTATTTTTCCAACTTCATTTACAATGCATTAATTAAAAGTTACAGATTAACCATATATTCACAAATGTTTCTGATTTCACTCCGAACTCTTGTAGATTTTGATGCAATCATATCTTTCTCTATTTTGTGCCGTTGAAAGCGTTTAATATCTCGTTGGAAAGCTCTTACCGAGTTCTAAAACTTGTCTTCAGGATCTGGTTTCAAAATATCAAGGGCGCATTGCCTAATTACTAAAATACTCTGTACATACGCTAAAAGTGCTCTATTTTCGCTGAAAACGCTAAATCATAGAGATAAGGCTAAGTATTTGTAACACTCGTATCTTGCTGAGTGTTTATCAGTTTGGAGCGTATTATATCTCGTTGGAAAGATAGATCGGAGCTCTAAAGCTATTGTTCCAACTTCATTTACAATGCATTAATTAAAAGTTACAGATTAACCATATATTCACAAATGTTTCTGATTTCACTCCAAACTCGTGTAGAATTTGATGCGATCATATCTTGCTCTTTGTTGTGCCGTTGAAAGCGTTTAATATCTCGTTTGAAAGATCATACCTAGTTCTAAAACTTGTCTTCAGGCGCTGGTTTCAAAAAATCAAGTGATTATTGCCTAATTACTAAAATACACTGTATTTACGCTAAAAGTGCTCTATTTTCCCTGAAAACGCTAAATCATAGAGATAAGGCTATGTATTTGTGACACTCATATCTTGCTGTGTGTTTATCCGTTTGGAGCGTATTATATCTCGTTGGAAAGATAGATCGGAGTTCTAAATCTATTGTTCTAACTTCATTTACAATGAATTAATTAAAAGTTACAGATTGACCAGATATTCACAAATGTTTCTGATTTCACTCCGAACTCGTGTAGAATTTGATGCGATCATATCTTGCTCTATTTTGTGCCATTGAAAGCATTTAATATCTCATTGGAAAGATCTTACCGAGTTCTAAAACATGTCTTTGGGCGCTGGTTTCAAAATATCAAGGGATGATTGCCTAATTACTAAAATAAACTTTATTTACGCTAACAGTGCTCTATTTTTGCTGAAAACGCTAAATCATAGAGATAAGGCTAAGTATTTGTGACACTCATATCTTGCTGTGTGTTTAACCGTTTGGAGCGTATTATATCTCGTTGGAAAGATAGATCGGAGCTAATAATAATGATAATAATAATAATAATAATAATAATAATAATCATAATAATAATAATAATAATAATAATAATAATAATAATAATAATAATAATAGTAATAATAATAATAGCTTGTTTGAAAGATCATACCGAGTTCTAAAACATGTCTTCAGGCGCTGGTTTCAAAAAATCAAGGGATTATTGCCTAATTACTAAAATACACTGTATTTACGCTAAAATGCTCTATTTTAGCTGAAAACGCCAAATCATAGAGATAAGGCTAAGTATTTGTGACACTCATATCCTGCTGTGTGTATCCGTTTGGGGTGTATTATATCTCGTTGGAAAGATAGATCGGAGCTCTAAAGCTATTGTTCCAACTTCATTTACAATGCATTAATTAAAAGTTACAAATTAACCATATATAAAAAAATGTTTCTGATTTCACTCCGAACTCGTGTAGAATTTGATGCGATCATATCTTGCTCTATTTTGTGTCGTTGAAATTGTTTAATATCTCGTTGGAAAGATCTTACCGAGATCTAAAACTTGTTTTCAGGCGCTGGTTTCAGAATATCAAGGGATGGTTGCCTAATTACTAAAATACACTGTATTTACGCTAAAAGTGCTCTATTTTCGCTGCAAACGCTAAATCATAGAGATAAGGCTAAGTATTTGTGACACTCATATCTTGCTGTGTGTTTATCCGTTTGGAGCGTATTATATCTCGTTGAAAAGATAGATCGGAGCTCTAAAGCTATTGTTCCAACTTCATTTACAATGCATTAATTAAAAGTTACAGATTAACCATATATTCACAAATGTTTCTGATTTCACTCCGAACTCGTGTAGATTTTGATGCGATCATATCTTGCTCTATTTTGTGCCATTGAAAGCATTTAATATCTCATTGGAAAGATCTTACCGAGTTCTAAAACATGTCTTTGGGCGCTGGTTTCAAAATATCAAGGGATGATTGCCTAATTACTAAAATAAACTTTATTTACGCTAACAGTGCTCTATTTTTGCTGAAAACGCTAAATCATAGAGATAAGGCTAAGTATTTGTGACACTCATATCTTGCTGTGTGTTTAACCGTTTGGAGCGTATTATATCTCGTTGGAAAGATAGATCGGAGCTAATAATAATGATAATAATAATAATAATAATAATAATCATAATAATAATAATAATAATAATAATAATAATAATAATAATAATAATAATAATAATAATAATAATAATAATAATAATAATAATAATAATAATAATAATAGTAATAATAATAATAGCTTGTTTGAAAGATCATACCGAGTTCTAAAACATGTCTTCAGGCGCTGGTTTCAAAAAATCAAGGGATTATTGCCTAATTACTAAAATACACTGTATTTACGCTAAAATGCTCTATTTTAGCTGAAAACGCCAAATCATAGAGATAAGGCTAAGTATTTGTGACACTCATATCCTGCTGTGTGTTTATCCGTTTGGGGTGTATTATATCTCGTTGGAAAGATAGATCGGAGCTCTAAAGCTATTGTTCCAACTTCATTTACAATGCATTAATTAAAAGTTACAAATTAACCATATATAAAAAAATGTTTCTGATTTCACTCCGAACTCGTGTAGAATTTGATGCGATCATATCTTGCTCTATTTTGTGTCGTTGAAATTGTTTAATATCTCGTTGGAAAGATCTTACCGAGATCTAAAACTTGTTTTCAGGCGCTGGTTTCAGAATATCAAGGGATGGTTGCCTAATTACTAAAATACACTGTATTTACGCTAAAAGTGCTCTATTTTCGCTGCAAACGCTAAATCATAGAGATAAGGCTAAGTATTTGTGACACTCATATCTTGCTGTGTGTTTATCCGTTTGGAGCGTATTATATCTCGTTGAAAAGATAGATCGGAACTCTAAAGCTATTGTTCCAACTTCATTTACAATGCATTAATTAAAAGTTACAGATTAACCATATATTCACAAATGTTTCTGATTTCACTCCGAACTCGTGTAGATTTGATGTGATCATATCTTGCTCTATTTTGTGCCACTGAAAGCGTTTAATATCTCGTTGGAAAGATCTTACCATTTTCTAAAACTTGTCTTTAGGCGCTTGTTTCAAAATATCAAGGGATGATTGCCCAATTACTAAAATACACTGTATTTACGCTAAAAGTGCTCTATTTTCTCTGAAAACGCTAAATCATAGAGATAAGGCTAAGTATTTGTGACACTCATATCTTGCTGTGTGTTTATCCGTTTGGAGCGTATTATATCTCGTTGGAAAGATAGATCTGAGCTGTAAAGCTATTGTTCAAACTTCATTTACAATGCATTAATTAAAAGTTAAAGATTAACCATATATTTACAAATGTTACTGATTTCACTCCGAGCTCGTGTAGAATTTGATATGATCATATCTTGCTCTATTTTGTGCCGTTGAAAACGTCTAATATGTCGTTGGAAAGATATTACCTAGTTCTAAAACTTGTCTTCATGCGCTGGTTTTAAAATATCAAGGGATGATTGCCTAATTACTAAAATACACTGTATTTACGCTAAAAGTGATCTATTTGTTGGTGATTTTAGTATCACCAGGTTCATTTTAGTGTAATGGAATTTACAGATTACCAATAGAGTTCAAGTTTAATTTTAGACAAGTTAGGAGGTGCGGAGCGCACACTTGTACGAAATTAAATTTAAACTTGGTTCGATTAAATGGCGGGGGTCAAGGGGGCTGCGCCCCCTTGCGGGGTCCAAGGGGCAGCGCCCCTGGCGGGGGTCTCGCGGGGCTCGGGGCAGCGCCCCGGACCAAAATTTTATTTTATTAAAGAAATAAATATGGAAATTTATTTTCGGATAAACATGTCCATATTAATTATTTAATAGAATGACTTTCTGTTAGAGTAAAACTCTAACTGATTGGCCTTATCTCTTTGGTAATCAGAAGAATTCGAGTTCTACTAAAACTGCTAGTTCGTGGTCTATAGATTGGTGCCTCAGTTTTAGACTGTCTCAAAGAGTGATTATCCCCATAATCTAAATTTCGTGTAACCCAGGCATAGGGTCGAAATATTAGATTCGGAAAGTGATCACACGATACTCTGAGAAATCCGCCAGATTTTCTAAAACAGTTTCCCAACTCCCCAGACTTAACAATCGAATCTAATATTTTTCTTGTTTCGGAAAATCATGGCTGAATCTGTAAAAGAGATGACTTCCAAATTCGACAAGTTGGAGAAATTCCAAGGAGTTGATTTCCGTCGCTGGCAAAAGAAGATGCACTTTCTGTTGACCACACTGAAGGTGGTTTACGTTCTGAGTACGCCTATGCCAGAGTATCACGAAGATGAAACTATTGAGCAGTCAAGGCGTCGTTCCAAGTGGGAAAACGATGACTACATCTGCAGGGGCCATATTTTAAACGGTATGTCTGATACTTTATTTGATATTTACCAAAACGTGGAGAGTGCGAAGGAATTGTGGAATTCACTTGAGTCCAAGTATATGGCTGAGGATGCTTCTAGTAAGAAGTTCCTTGTTAGTGATTTTTATCACTATAAGATGATGGACTCAAGGCCTGTTATGGAACAATACAATGAAATTCTTCGCATTCTGGGCCAACTCACTCAACATAATATGAAGATGGATGAGTGCGTCGCAATAGCGATGATAATTGAAAAATTACCACCAACATGGAAGGATTACAAGCGTGATCTGAAACATGGGAATGAAGAGTTGTCTCTGTTACAACTCGGTAGTCACATACAGATTGAGGAATCACTCCGCATTCAAGAAGGTGACAAAAATAAGGCAAAGCCTGATGTTGGACAGCCTACTGTCCACATGGTTGAAGTAAACAAAAACAATCAAAATCACAAGGGAAAAGGCATCAAACGCAAGAATGATAGCCGAGACAAACCAAATAAGAATCCTAAGGATCTGGTTTGTTGGAGATGTCAAAAGACGGGTCATGTTAAGCGTGATTGTCGGGTGAATCTCAATAAGAACAATGTTGCAAATAGTGGTGGAGGAAACAGTGGTGGTGGAAACAGTGGGCCTAAGGACTCTACTGCATCTAGAGGAGGTCAGAATCTTTCTAACCCTCTTTATAATTCTACTCAGAATTATTGTTCACTAATTCCTGGTTCTTTTTATGTACAGGATGATGACCGTACATGGTGGGTTGACTCAGGTGCCACAAGTCATATGTGTAAAGATCGTCGATGGTTCGAGAAATTGACACCAGTTGATGATGGTTCCACGGTGATGATGGGTGATAAGTCGAGTCAACCAATTTGTGGCTTTGGAGTTGTTAGTCTTACGTTTACTTCGGGAAAAACAATAAAGTTGTCTGATGTTTTATTTGTTCCTAGGCTTAGTAAGAACCTTGTTAGTGGTGGTTGTTTAAATTCTGATGGCTTTAAGCAAGTCTTTGAATCGGATAAATTTATTTTATCTCGATTTGGCACGTTTGTTGGTTTTGGTTATTTTACTAATCGCATGTTTTGCTTGAATTTGGTTGATACTTTATCTTCTGTTGGAAATTCTGTGTTTGTATCATCTGCATCATTTACTTCTTCAATTGATAATGCCATGCTATGGCATGCTCGTTTAGGTCACGTTAATTTTAGAAGAATGCACGAAATGTCAAAAGATGGATCAATTCCTGCCTTTGATATTAATACAGAAAAATGTAAAACTTGTATGTTGACCAAAATCACAAGACAACCTTTTCAAAATATTAATCGAAATTCTGGAATTTTGGAATTGATTCATAGTGATCTTTGTGATTTTCATTCAACTCCCTCACTTGGCAACAAAAATTATGTCGTAACTTTTATTGATGATTCAACTCGGTTTTGCTATGTGTATTTGTTGCATTCTAAGGATGAAGCCTTACAAAAATTCAAAATATACAAAACCGAGGTGGAATTGCAATTAGGCAATCCGGTTAAATGTCTTAGAACTGATCAGGGAGGGGAATATATGGATACCCAATATTTCCAATGAGTGTATTCTTGGGTGAACGTTAAAATATCTCGTTTAAATGTATGATGATTGAACTGAGGACGCTACCCAATATTTCGAATCGGTACCACACCTATTTGAGAAGATGGCGGTTTCGAGGTAACATTTAATGAAATGCGGGCGGAAAACGTTTCCGTTAGAAGAGTAACGATCAGGGGTATTCTGGTAAAAGACCGTTTCAATTAATTAGGTCTTGCCCGTACCTCGAAATGTTGCTAAGTCCACAACCGTCTCTGCTGTCTCTCTGATAGGGATCTCTGGTCAGAGGAGGGGGTTTCTCTGATGTGAGATTCTGATGAACAGAGATAGGGGTTCTCTGATGTGAGTTTCTCTGGTGCAGAAGAAAACAGTTCTGGCTCAGTGAGTCTCTGATTCAGGCATCTCTGGGAAGATCATCCATCATTCCCAGTTCTTCCCTTAGCTTGTTAAACCTTGCCTCAGGTAAAGGCTTGGTTAGGATGTCTACAAGCTGGTCTTCTGTAGATACATGCTCCATACAGATGTGCTTCTTCTCAACATGATCTCTGATGAAGTGATGTCTGATCTCAATGTGCTTTGTCCTGGAATGAAGAACTTGATTCTGAGAGATAGCAATGGCACTGGTGTTGTCACACAACAGCTTGATCTCCTTAGCTTGAATCCCATAGTCCTTCAACTGTTGCTTCATCCAGAGTAACTGAGCACAGCAACTCCCAGCTGCAATGTACTCAGCTTCAGCTGTACTTGTTGAGATTGAGTTCTGCTTCTTGCTAAACCAGGAAACAAGCCTTCCTCCTAGCAATTGGCAATGACCAGAGGTGCTCTTCCTGTCCAATCTGCAACCTGCAAAGTCTGAGTCAGAGTAACCAATTAGTTGTAAGGAATAATTGTTTTTAGATTTTCATGATGCTATATTAATTAGGACTTTAGAGTACCCCTTTTAGAAATTACGTATTAGAATTTTCCCTTGTAAAGTTCTTAGCATAATCGACTACCAGAAGGCCTCTCTACCAGAAGTCCTCCAGACAGAAGATTTTGGTTCTCTGTCTAGGAACAGAAAACCTCAGGGTCTCTGTTACCCTTTAGCTTGACAGAAACCCTATTGGTCCTCTGTAAGCTACTATCAACAGAAGTGCTCAAGATCTTCTCTGAATCAGTTCTCTGCCAATGACACCAGAAGGTCTGACACTTGGAAGAAATCCACAAAGCCGGGAAGTCAACTAAAAGATTCCTTCAACGGCTAGGAGTATGAAACGGAAAAGCTACAGTACTCGCATTAAATGCTCATTTAATGCTCCCCATGCTCCGTGGAGTAATTGCAGATGATTGGCCGCAATGTCAGGATTACTTTATCCCAAAATAGTAACCCGCCAACTTTACCGGGTCCTACTAGTCAAGTCAACTGCTCGCGCATAAAATGCAGTTGTCCTCCTACTCCTCCAACGGGAAGACAACCTCAGTATAAAAGATACACTACGAAGAACAACTGGATAACTTTGATATAACTTTGCCAAGATAACATTGCAACTTTTGCTAACCACAAGCAAGATATTCAAACTCTGAAAAGCAAAAAGCCTCCTTGCGATTCAAACTCATTATCCTCTACAAGAGAAGGCAGAAGTTGGAAAAATACTCTTTCCAACTCAAGCAAAGTTCCAAGTGTTCTTCAACTCTTCAATCTCATCACATACAAATCTTTTGTAACGAAGCTAGTTGGAGGAACCCCTGTTTCAACAGAAACTCTTCTTGCTACAAGAAGGACGTCCAAATAACTGGAGTAATGAAGTGGTGATACTTCAAGGAAACTCAGTGAAAGGACCAGTGTTAAAGGAAGCCAGGCAGTGCATCCCAGGACACATCTAGGCTTGAAGAAGACGTGGAGTGCTTCTTAAGTACTAGGACTAAGGCTTTGTAAACGGCAGTTTTTACAACTTAGTGGAACAGTGGATTAGAGGAACGAGTTGTTCCTTGAACCACTATAAAAATCCCTGGTGTCGTTTACTTACTGCTTTAAATACTTGCACTTAAATAGAACTGTCTAACTCCTTGGACCTGGTATCTGTGTTCAGCGGAACTTGTTCTACGAGTTAACAGAAGGCCTACTGCCTTTGCTTCTCTGAGGCTAACAGAACTCCCTACCAGAACCCCATCCGCTGCCAGTCTGTTCTTTCAACAGAACAGGCTATTCTGTAAATCTGGTACTTAGTTTAAAAAGCTAAAAACCAATACAGTCTATTCACCCCCCCCTCTAGACCGTATCCAGTATAACCGGGACCGACAAGTGGTATCAGAGCCTCCTTGTTCTAATAATCTCTTAGGTTATTTGTTGAACAAAGATCCACTTGTTTTTCTGTTTTACCTCATTTCTATCTGATATAATGGATCACTCCTTGTCCAAGAATCTTATGTTTTCAGATCTTAAGTTTGATGACTGGAGGATCCGGATGAAAGCACATCTCTGTGCCCTACATGATGAGATGTGGGAAGTTCCAGATATTGGGCCCTTCACAAGCTTCCAGAAGGTCAATCCTGAACATGCCATAGACAACACCAGACCCCAGATGATCAGCAAAGCCAAGTCAGAATGGACCACTGAAGAGAGGAGAAAGTACAACCTAGACAATATTGCCAAGGACATCCTCTACAAGTCCATTGATGATAGGTACTTCAACAGAATCAAGAAGTGCAAGACTACTAAGGAAATCTGGGATACTCTTGAGCTCATTGGAGCTGGTGATGGATGAGAAAGAGAAGGACAACAAACTAACCATAGCCAACAAGAAGTTTGATGACTTCAAACTTCTCCCTGGTGAAAGCATCTCCAAGATGTATGACAGGCTCCTCACTCTCACTGGAGAGATCTCTGAGCTTGGCAAGGATCTCACAACAAAGGAGATCAACCTGAAGGTGTTGAGGGGACTGCCCTCAGCATGGAAGATGAAGGTAGTTGCTGTCCAAGCCAGCAAGGATGTAAAGACTTATCCCAAAGATAAGCTCATTTCAGATCTCAAAGCTCATGAGTTTGAAATGGTTGAAGAGAAGGAAGATGTACCAGAAGAGAGGACCACTACAGCCCTCACTGCCAGCACATCTAAGGTAAATGATTTTGACCCTTCAGTACTTTTATCTGATGAATATATGGCTGCCTTTGCCAGGAGATTCAAAAAGTTTATGAAGAATCCCAAAGATGGAAGGAGTCCATCTTTCAACAGAAAGCCATACCAGAAGGTCAAATCAACAGAAAGAAGTGGAGAGCTTCTCTGTTACAACTGCAGACAACCTGGCCACTTCAAGGCTGACTGTCCCCATCCTAGAGTGTCCAAGAAGCAAGGACAGGATGGAGAAAAGAAGAAGTACTAGGACAACTCCAGAAGAAGAAAGGCACTTGTGACAGAACAGCTGGAGAAAGACCCTCTGTCAGAAACAGAATCCAGTTCTGAATCAGATTCTGATGAGGCCTTCTGTTGCCTGGATACTGAGACAGAAGACCTTTGCCTGATGGCTCATTCTGATGATGAGGTAACCTCTACTTCTGAATCTAGTTTTTCTTCGATAGGCTTAGCTTTTGATTCTGATTCAATGTCAGAATTTTGGGAAGAGTTTAAGGCCATACAAGCCACTTATTTCTCTATAACAGAAGAAAATAGTAAGTTAAAAGCTGAAATTCTTGACTTAAAGAAGGAGGTTGAGATCATAATCAATCTTCTAATTGAGGAAAGAGATCAACTGGAGACTGAAAATGTTTCTCTTCTCAAGAGAATAAGAGAAATAGAGCCTCTTGAGATTAAGTACAAAGCTTACCAGAAGGCCCAGTCTTCCATGGAAAAGATTGTGCTTGATCAACAGATTGGCACTGGTTTTGGTCTTGGTTATGGCTCAACAGAATCAGGTGAGCCTTCTGTAATGCCTAGCACCAGAGTTGCTAAGGCAGATAAGGTCATAGAGCCACTGATTTCTAGCCCCATCTGTCAAGTTGGTGTATCTGGCACCAAGGTTGTTCATGAGGAAGTCAGACCAGAAAAGGGTAAGATAAAGGTTCAACAGAAACCCTTTTTGAAAAATAATGAACCTGGCAGAAAACTTAACAACAGAAAAGGTTTTCAAGATACCAAAAATAAAAGACCATTTATTGACAGACAACCTCATGTCAATCGTGCCAGAAATGATCACCAGAAGGGAAAATATCAAGAGAGAGTTAACTTCAGGCAGAAGAGGTTGACTGGTCAACTTCAGAAGCCCAAGGTTAACCGTCCCTCTACTCTTGATAGTATATGGGACTTCTTTCCAACAAAGAAAGCTATGCAAAAGTATGTAAACATGAAGCATGACCCTCACAAGCATCTGCCCAAAGTGAATCACACTTCAGTTTACTATAACTACCAGGTGGACAATGGGTACCACCCACCAAGGTTTCACTTGATGAGACCAAAATGGTACCAACTACCCAGACTCCATGACCCCCCAGGACCCAGCATTGCTTGGGTATCTAAATCTTTCCTTTGATCTTGCAGGAACTGTGTGCTGGAGCCATCTCTGAACAAGAATGGTTTATTGATAGTGGATGCTCCAAGCACATGACAGGTGACAGAAGTTGCCTAACAGAGTTCCAGAAATGAAAAGGACCTAGAGTTACCTTTGGAGGTAATGACAAAGAAGGTCAAACAAAAGGAAGAGGAAAGCTGATCAGGAACCAGATAATCATTGATGATGTCTCATATGTCAAAGGACTGAAGTTCAACTTGCTTAGTGCTAGCCAATTCTTTGACAAAGGCTACACTGTTGAATTCACAAAGGACTTCTGCTATGTGAAGCATGAGACAACAAAGGAAGTGGTTCTTACAACATCAAGGAAGAAGAACATCTATGTAGTTGATTGGAACACTGCAAAAGATGGAGTTTGCCTGATAGCCAAAGGAGATTCAAAACTGAGCTGGGACTGGCACAAAAAGCTCAACCATTTGAATTTCAAAACAATCAACAAACTGGCCAGAGAACACATTGTAGAAGGGCTACCAGACATTGTGTACAAGAAGGAGACCCTCTGCAGTGCATGTCAGAAAGGCAAACAAATGAAGAATTCCTTCAAACCCATTGCTGGAGATCTCTCTACAAGTCCTCTAAATCTGATTCACATGGATTTATTTGGACCTATTGAGACTCCAAGCGTTGGTGGCAAGAAATACACCCTAGTCATGGTTGATGACTATTCCAGATATACATGGACTGTTTTTCTATCAAAGAAAAATGAAACTCTTCAGAAGTTGCCAACTCTGTTAAAGCAACTTCAGACTGAGAAGAACTTGAAAGTGAAGACAATTAGATCAGACAGAGGAACTGAATTTGTCAACCAAGTCATAAAGGACTTCTGTGATCAGAATGGAACTTTTCATCAACTTTCTGCCTCCAGAACCCCTCAACAGAATGGCGTGGCAGAAAGAAGGAACAGAACGTTAAAAGAAGCTGCAAGAACAATGATTGCAGAATCTGGATTGCCTATGAGATATTGGGCTGAAGCAATCAACACTGCATACTATACTCAGAACAGAAGCATGATCAACAAGAATCACCAGAAGACCCCTTATGAACTCTGGAAGGGAAGAAAACCTAACATCAGCTACTTTCATGTATTTGGATGCAAGTGCTACATTCTCAACAATGGAAAGGAGCATCTGAAAGTATTTCAAGAAAAGGCTGATGAAGGAGTCTTTATAGGCTATTCAAACACCAGTAAAGCCTATAGAGTACTCAACAGAAGGACCCTACATGTTGAAGAATCCATACATGTGAAGTTTGATGAAAGCATCTCTGTTAAAGAGGTAACAGAGATTCTCAAGGAAGTCAGCATAGAAGACAGAACACCAGAACCAACAGGAGAGGTGGCAGACAACCCTGCATTTCCAACACCTGCTCCAAACCCCCTTCTGTTGAATGAAGATGAAGACTCTGAAGATGAGGAACCAGAGAGACCAAGACAGCAGCTGACAGAACCAGACCTAACATGGTTAAGAGATCATCCTCCTAACCTAGTGATTGGTCAAATCAGAAGTGGAGTTCAAACCAGATCCACATCAAGAAGAGAAGCAATGCTTGCTTGCTATATATCTCAGATGGAACCTATGACAGTTGAAGAAGCTCTTGCAGACTCAGATTGGATCAATGCTATGCAAGAAGAACTCACTCAGTTTGAAAGGAACAAAGTATAGGAACTTGTTCCTAGGCCAAAGCACCAGAATGTCATTGGAACCAAATGGGTATTCAAGAACAAAGCAGATGAAGATGGCAACATTGTAAGGAACAAAGCAAGGCTAGTAGCTAAAGGATATTGTCAAGAATAAGGAATAGATTTTGATGAGACCTTTGCACCAGTTGCCAGACTTGAAGCCATCAGAATCTTTCTAGCATATGCTGCCTACAACAACATCAAGGTCTACCAGATGGATGTCAAGAGTGCATTTCTGAATGGAGATCTTGAAGAAGAAGTTTATGTGGAACAACCACCAGGTTTTGTCATTCCTACTCAATATTCTTGTGTCTACAAGCTTAAAAAGGGCCTTTATGGTCTTAAGCAAGCTCCCAGAGCCTGGTATGACACATTGTCCCTTTTCCTGGTGAACCATGGGTTTACTAAAGGAAAGGTTGACAAAACTCTATTTCAAATCTCTGTCGCTAATCATATTCTGTTAGTACAAATATATGTTGATGACATTATATTTGGAAGTACTAATCCAGAACTGTGCAAGAAATTTTCTCAAGTGATGCAGAGTCAATTTGAAATGAGTATGATGGGAGAACTCAGTTACTTCCTAGGACTTCAAGTCAAACAAGTTCTAGAAGGGATCTTTATCAATCAAGGGAAGTACACCAGAGATCTAATCAAGAAGTTTGGAGTGGAAGGCAAATCATCAGTGAAGATTCCCATGAACACTTCACAAGGAATTGGTCCAGATGATGAAGGAAAGGATGTAGATGCAACAACATATAGAGGAATCATAGGATCTCTGTTGTATCTAACTGCAAGCAGACCAGACATCTCATTCTCTGTTGGAATATGTGCCAGATACCAATCAAAGCCCAAGGAAAGCCATCTAAGTGCTGCAAAGAGAATCATCAGATACATCAAAGGAAATCCAAATGCAGGCCTATGGTATCCAAAGGGAGGTAACTTTGAACTAATTGGTTATTCTGACTCAGATTTTGCAGGTTGCAGACTAGACAGAAAGAGCACCTCTGGTCACTGCCAACTGCTAGGAGGAAGGCTTGTTTCCTGGTTTAGCAAGAAGCAGAACTCCATCTCAACAAGTACAGCTGAGGCAGAGTACATTGCAGCTGGGAGTTGCTGTGCTCAGCTACTCTGGATGAAGCAACAACTGAAGGACTATGGAATTCAAGCAAAGGAGATCAAGCTGTTGTGTGACAAAACCAGTGCCATTGCTATCACTCAGAATCCAGTTCTTCATTCCAGAACGAAGCACATTGAGATCAGACATCACTTCATCAGAGATCATGTTGAGAAGAAGCACATCTGCATGGAACATGTGCCAACAGAAGACCAACTTGCAGATATCCTGACAAAGCCTCTTCCTGAGGCTAGGTTCAACAAATTGAGAGAGGAATTGGGAATGATGGATGAGATTCCAAGGGAAAGTTGAAAAGAAAGGACCTCTGTTGCTCATTTGCTGTTGACAGAATACCTGTAGCAGAACCCCTTCTGTCAACCCCTTCTGATCCCTACCCTGGCAGAACACCTCAGCAACAGAAAACCCCCCTTCTACAGAAAAACCCTCAGAAGGTTGTGGACTTAGAAAATTTTCTGAAACCGGGTATCCTAGTAAATTATTAAAGGTCTTTTACCCTTTTACCCTTAAAACGGTATCAAACCGTATAATATTTATTGCGCCCTCGTTTATTTACTCCGCCCCTTTTTACATTTATTGGTTTCTGGGAACCATAAATTAATTCCAAACGTCCACTAACCCAAACCCATAAATTCCCCTTTCGCAAACCTAAACCGCTACTGCTCTCATTACTTTCAAACTTTCAAACCTCCATAGCTCTCAAGCTCTCTGATTACTCTCTGATCAAATGGCCTTCATCAACATCAACGACCTCACCAAGGAGGAAATCAACACTCTTGTTTCAAACATCTACACAGGGATGAATTGCGACCTCTCCGCACTCCCTGAACTCGCTTCAAACCACGAAACGATGATGAAGATCATCAAGGGAATGGAGGACTCCCAACTGAACAAAGTGGTAGGTTATCACTTTGAATCCTACAGTACAAGAGACATAGCAGAGTTCTATCTCAACGCTACATACAAAGGGGAGATCATCCGGTCTAATGTCAATGGTGAAGACATTACCCTCACCCCTGCAGACCTCAACGCCCTCTTTGGCGTAGTAGAGGACCCTCAAGAAGAAGAAACTGAAGGTTTCCTAACTCTGGACAGTGTCAACGTCACTGTGGACAACTTTGTCCAACTCTACTGCCGACCTGAAGTGGGTAGAGTTCCAAAGCTTTACATGAAGAAAAACCTCCTTCTGAGCGACTATGAGAAATTGGTCAACATCCTGCATAGGTGTGTCTGGAGCAAGAGCACCTCCACAGATGACATGAATGCACTGAATGCAAAGGCTGTCTTTGCAGTTCATCATGGGATGAACATCAACTGGGGACAGGTAATTGTCAAATCCCTTGTTGAATTCATCAAGAAGAAAGACAAGGAGACCGGTCTGTTCAGGACCCCCATGGGTTATGGTCTCCTAATCTCTGAAACCTTGCTCAAGGCAAGGATAGGGCTGAGAAACTCTATTGAGGCAGACTACACCAAGCTGCTCTTCCTCAACACTTCAAGTGACAGGAAGGTTGCTCTCAAGGCAGAGCAGAAAAGACTCAGAACCCTTGAGTTCAACAGAGAAAGGCAACAACAGAAGGTTGTTCAACCAAAGAAAGTTTCAAAGAAGCAACAGAAACCTCCTACCCCTTCTGATTCTGAAGAAGAAATACCTTTGGTGAAGAAGGTGGTCAAGAAGGTTCCCAAGAAAAAGACCACACCTGTCAAAGTCCACAAGATGGTGGCAAAGAAATCTGTCCTTAAGAGAAAGGCACCTTCCCCTATCTTTTCAGAAAGCACCCCTTCTGCCCCCCCCCCCCCCCCCATTGCAAAGAAGACCAAAATTTTGACACCTGCAGCACAGGAGAAGCTGGAGGACTCTGTCACCTCTGCCCCAGCCAACAGAAATGCTTGGCACGGCAAGAGGATCATCTTTGAGTCAAGTGACTCAGAAGAAGAAGTAGTGGTGCAGAATGCCACTACTCAGGGGGAACTACATTCTTCTCCTCCTGCCTCTGCAAATGATCAACCTATGGTGGTTCCTTCACCAGAACACCAAGAAGTAAGCAGCACTTCAAGCCCTGATAGGAAATTCATCAGGGTTCTGGCATGGAGAAAGTGGAGAGTGGGACCTCTCACTGAACTCCTCAAGAACTTGTCCTACTTCATCTCTGAAGAAGAAGAAGTACTCAGATGGGCTGACACAGAAGATGTGGAGTCCTGCCTAAACAAGGATTTTCTTCTTTCTGTCCTACAGAAGAAGAAGGAGAAACTTCAAGGAAAAGCACCTCTGGTCAGAAACTCACCAGAAGACCATGTGAAGGCTCTTCAAGAGCATGAGATGAATGACTTTGATGCTTGGCTAGTTGAGAAAAAGAGGAAGGAGTCAATGCTCAAATTTCGCCACAGTGCACATGGAGAAGGTGAACCCTCTACTGCAAATGATCTACCTCTGGTCATGGAAAGACTTGTCAAAGAATGGAGAGACTCTCTGTTCACAGAAACAATACTAGAGGTAATTCCCCCAATCATTCCTTCTCCCCCTCCCTCTCCTAAAAACACCTCTCCCCAGCCCCAACAGAAATCCACCTCACCCCCACAGAAAACCATCTCTGCACAGAAAACCCCTTCACACCAGAAACCCTCCACCCCCAAATCTTCATCTCCTTCACCCTGCAAACCGTTCTCTCCTCCAAAGAACAAATCACCATCCCCTCCAGGACAAATTATCCCATACCAACACCAACAAATCATCTCCTCTACAACTTCACTCCAACAGAATACCTCTTCACCCAAAACCAAATATCCATCTCCCTGCAAATCCCAACCCTCAATCAGATCCAGATCACCATCACCTCCACCCTCTCCTCCACAACAACAGAATGCTCCCTCACATCAACAAGAAAACCCCTCCATCAAGAAATCCAGAACTGCTTCTCCAAAGCCTGCACCACAAGATGCAGCCACTCCTATCTCCCCTCAACACTCTGTGGCTTCTACCCCCATCAAGAAACCTATCTTCAGGGTGCCCTCCTCTTCCAGTGACAATGATGGATTTCTTACATCCTCCATTGCTGCTGATGAAACTTCCAAAAGGAGGAAGACCCCTCCTCAGAATGAAGAACAACCCAGAAGGCCTCCTATGCCTAAATCAAGAGGTCTAGGTATGCCTGGGAACACAGAATCCAAAGAAGATAAGCCCCAAATCTCCTTCAATCAGTTTGTCACTGCAGCTGAGGACTTTGGTGGTAAAATGCTTGATGGAATGGATCAATTGGCTGAGATCAACACCAAGCACCATGAACATATCACCTTTGTTCATAATCATCTTGAGGCTGGACTTCATCACATCTCAGAGAAGGTCGAAGCTCTGACTCAGACACTGGTCACCTTCATGGAATCATCATCTGCAAAGCTTAATGCTGTTGCCAGAGAAGTTGATGGTGTCCACTCTGTTCTCTACTCGCAATCTCAGATCCTCAATAAGCAGAATAAACAACTCAAGGATATAACAGAATCCCTTGACATTGTACAATGGTATGAAGACCAATCTGCTGAGAAGTTTATGCAACTACAACTCTTGAATAATGATCACAAAGATCAAGTGGCCACCCTGATCAAGAAGGATCAAGAAAGGTATCAGAAGCTGATACTACTTGAAGCTGGCTCTCAGGACATCAAGTCTGCTCTTGATCGTCAACAGAACTTAATAGAAGGTCTTACCTCTGTCACGCAGACCTTGCCAGAAACTCTTGAGCAGATAGCCATCTCCCAGGCAACAGAGTTCCAGAAAATTGCCATGATGATCTCTGACCTGGATGATGCCAAAAAGGGGGGAAAGGAAAAGGACCCCCAACAGAAGAAATTGCCCCCTAGGCCAACTGCTGGGCCCTCATCTGATATTGATCCAACCCCTTACTTCCAGGCCTCCCAACAGAAGAAGAGAGAAGCTGGTACTTCAAGACCTTCTTCTCCTCGCAAAGGTTCTACCAAGAAGAAGAAACCCTTGAGCTTAACTGAGTGGAGACTTGGAGGCTCCCAAAAGATTGATAGAGCACAGTTCGAAGAAATTCAACAGAAGATGACCCCAACTCAAAGACAGAATCTCTATCTTGACAGAGATGGTCATATAAGGGTCAGACATGGTGGTTCCTTGGAAGAGGCTGAATATTGGTTCCACAAGAGAGTACTCCCAGGCAAGGATGTACATGAAGGAGTACTTCACTATCTGAATTGCAAGCTCTCTCCCATTTGGGCCTCATGTCAAGCACCAGGAAATCTGGCTGGCATAAGAGAAGAAGTGAATGCTGAACTGAAGAATCTGAAGGAACAAGATCGCAGACCAGAGCTGAAGCTGAAAGGGAAAATCTGTAATTCCTTTTAAACTTCTCTTAATACTCTTGATCTAATAAAAGCTTATCTCTGCTCCTTCTAAAGTCTCTTTGCTTCTTTACTCTTTGTTGCTAACTATTTCATTCTGTACTTGTTTCTTTTTGAACTGCTATCTGAATGTATCGCACTCTTACTATTTTCCTATGCCAAGTTGCCCACCAAGATTTTAATGAAAAGTTTTAAACTTTAAATTTTTATGGTGAAGGCACTTCTCTGGAAATAGTTAAAGGGTTTTGGCATCATCAAAAAGGGGGGAATTGTAAGGAATAATTGTTTTTAGATTTTGATGATGCTATATTAATTAGGACTTTAGAGTACCCCTTTTAGAAATTACGTATTAGAATTTTCCCTTGTAAAGTTCTTAGCATAATCGACTACCAGAAGGCCTCTCTACCAGAAGTCCTCCAGACAGAAGATTTTGGTTCTCTGTCTAGGAACAGAAAACCTCAGGGTCTCTGTTACCCTTTAGCTTGACAGAAACCCTATTGGTCCTCTGTAAGCTACTATCAACAGAAGTGCTCAAGATCTTCTCTGAATCAGTTCTCTGCCAATGACACAAGAAGGTCTGACACTTGGAAGAAATCCACAAAGCCGGGAAGTCAACTAAAAGATTCCTTCAACGGCTAGGAGTATGAAACGGAAAAGCTACAGTACTCGCATTAAATGCTCATTTAATGCTCCCCATGCTCCGTGGAGTAATTGCAGATGATTGGCCGCAATGTCAGGATTACTTTATCCCAAAATAGTAACCCGCCAACTTTACCGGGTCCTACTGGTCAAGTCAACTGCTCGCGCATTAAATGCAGTTGTCCTCCTACTCCTCCAACGGGAAGACAACCTCAGTATAAAAGATACACTACGAAGAACAACTGGATAACTTTGATATAACTTTGCCAAGATAACATTGCAACTTTTGCTAACCATAAGCAAGATATTCAAACTCTGAAAAGCAAAAAGCCTCCTTGAGATTCAAACTCATTATCCTCTACAAGAGAAGGCAGAAGTTGGAAAAATACTCTTTCCAACTCAAGCAAAGTTCCAAGTGTTCTTCAACTCTTCAAGCTCATCACATACAAATCTTTTGTAACGAAGCTAGTTGGAGGAACCCCTGTTTCAACAGAAACTCTTCTTGCTACAAGAAGGACGTCCAAATAACTGGAGTAGTGAAGTGGTGATACTTCAAGGAAACTCAGTGAAAGGACCAGTGTTAAAGGAAGCCAGGCAGTGCATCCCAGGACACATCTAGGCTTGAAGAAGACGTGGAGTGCTTCTTAAGTACTAGGACTAAGGCTTTGTAAACGGCAGTTTTTACAACTTAGTGGAACAGTGGATTAGAGGAACGAGTTGTTCCTTGAACCACTATAAAAATCCCTGGTGTCGTTTACTTACTGCTTTAAATACTTGCACTTAGATAGAACTGTCTAACTCCTTGGACCTGGTATCTGTGTTCAGCAGAACTTGTTCTACGAGTTAACAGAAGGCCTACTGCCTTTGCTTCTCTGAGGCTAACAGAACTCCCTACCAGAACCCCATCCGCTGCCAGTCTGTTCTTTCAACAGAACAGGCTATTCTGTAAATCTGGTACTTAGTTTAAAAAGCTAAAAACCAATACAGTCTATTCACCCCCCTCTAGACTGTATCCAGTATAACCGGGACCGACATTAGTTCAAAGTTACCTCCCTTTGAATACCATAGGCCGGCATTTGGATTTCCTTTGATATATCTGATGATTCTCTTTGCAGCACTTAGATGGCTTTCCTTGGGCTTTGATTGGTATCTGGCACAGATTCCAACAGAAAATGAGATGTCTGGTCTGCTTGCAGTTAGATACAACAGATATCCTATGATTCCTCTGTATGTTGTTGCATCCACATCCTTTCCTTCATCATCTGGACCAATTCCTTGTGAAGTGTTCATGGGAATCTTTACTGATGATTTGCCTTCCACTCAAAACTTTTTGATTAGATCTCTGGTGTACTTTCCTTGGTTGATGAAGATTCTTTCTGGAATTTGTTTTACTTGAAGACCTAGGAAGTAGCTTAGTTCTCCCATCATGCTCATTTCAAATTGACTCTGCATCACTTGAGAGAATTTCTTGCACAATTCTGGATTAGTACTACCAAATATAATATCATCAACATATATTTGTACTAACAGAATATCATTAGCAACAGAGATTTGAAATAGAGTTTTGTCAACCTTTCCTTTAGTAAACCCATGGTTCACTAGGAAGAGTGACAATGTGTCATACCATGCTCTGGGAGCTTGCTTAAGACCATAGAGGGCCTTTTTAAGCTTGTAGACACAGGAGGATTGAGTAGGAATGACAAAACCTGGTGGTTGTTCCACATAAACTTCTTCTTCAAGATCTCCATTTAGAAATGCACTCTTGACATCCATCTGGTAGACCTTGATGTTGTTGTAAGCAGCATAGGCTAGAAAGATTCTGATGGCTTCAAGTCTGGCAACTGGTGCAAAAGTCTCATCAAAATCAATTCCTTCTTCTTGACAATATCCCTTGGCTACCAGCCTAGCTTTATTCCTTACGATGTTGCCATCTTCATCAGCTTTGTTCTTGAATACCCATTTGGTTCCAATGACATTCTGGTGCTTTGGCCTAGAAACAAGTTCCCATACCTTGTTCCTTTCAAACTGAGTAAGCTCTTCTTGCATAGCATTGATCCAATCAGAGTCTGCTAGAGCTTCTTCCACAGTCATAGGTTCCATTTGAGATATGTAGCAGGTAAGCATTGCTTCTCTCCTTGATGTAGCAGATCTGGTCTGGACTCCACTTCTGATTTGTCCAATTACTTGATTAGGAGGATGATCTCTTAACTAAGTTAAATCAGGTTCTGATAAGGGTTGTCTTGGATTCTCTTGTTCTCCTTCTGATTCTTCATCACTATCTTTGTCTTGTAGGATGGGATTCTGATGGTGTATTGGTATGGCAGAGTTAGTTACCAATTCTGGTATGTCTGTCTCTGGTGGTTCCAGTTCTGGTGATTCTTCTAGATTCGCTTTCTCCAAGTTTTCAGTTATGCTCTCAACAGAGTTGAGATCATCAAACTTGACATGAATCGATTCTTCAACAAGTAGGGTTCTTTTGTTGAGTATTCTGTAGGCTTTGCTGGTGCTTGAATAGCCTAAGAATATTCCTTCATCAGCTTTTTCTTGAAACACCTTGAGGTGATCCTTTCCGTTGTTGAGTATATAGAATTTGCATCCAAATGCATGAAAGTAGCTGATGTTGGGTTTTCGTCCTTTCCATAATTCATAGGGGGTTTTCTGATGAGTTTTGTGAATCAAGCTTCGGTTTTGGGTGTAGCATGCAGTGTTGATAGCTTCAGCCCAGTATCTGTAAGGTAGACCTGATTCAGCAATCATGGTCCTTGCAGCTTCCTTCAAGGTTCTATTTCTTCTTTCTGCAACTCCATTCTGTTGAGGAGTTCTGGCTGCAGAGAGTTGATGCATTGTTCCGTTTTGATCACAGAACTCTTGTATGACCTTGTTGACGAACTCTGTTCCTCTGTCTGATCTGATGGCTTTGACTTTCTGATTCTGCTCATTCTGTAGTAGCTTTAGCAGAGAAGGTAGTTTCTGCAGAGTTTCATTTTTCTTGGTCAGAAAGATAGTCCATGTGAATCTGGAATAGTCATCCACCATGACTAAGGTGTATCTTTTCCCACCAACACTTGGAGTTTCCACTGGTCCAAATAAATCCATGTGAATTAGATTCAAGGGACTAGTAGAGAGGTTTCCAGCAATGGGTTTGAAAGAGTTCTTCACTTGTTTTCCTTTCTGGCATGCACTGCACAAGTTCTCCTTCTTGTATACAAGGTTGGGTAGACCTTCAACAATGTGATCCCTTGCTAACTTGTTGATTGTTTTGAAATTCAAATGACTCAGTTTCTTGTGCCATTCCCAACTGAGTTTTGAATCTCCTTTGGCTATCAGGCAAATTCCATCTTTTGCAGTTGACTAATCAACTACATAGATGTTTTTCTTCCTTGTTGTTGTTAGAACCACTTCTTTAGTTGTCTCATGCTTGACAGAACAGCCTTCCTAGGAAAATTCGACTGTGTAGCCTTTGTCACAGAATTGGCTAGCACTCAGCAAGTTGAATTTCAATCCTTTGACATAAGAGACATCATCAATGATTATCTGGTTCTTTATCAGCTTCCCTCTTCCTTTTGTCTGGCCATCTTTATCATTACCTCCAAAGGTAACTCTGGGCCCTTTGACTTTCTAGAACTCTGTTAGGCAACTCTTGTCACCTGTCATGTGTCTGGAGCATCCACTATCAATGTACCAATCTTGCTCAGAGATGGCTCCAGCACACAGTTCCTACAAAATTAAAAGAAAGATTTAGGTACCCAAGCAATGTTGGGTCCTAGGGGGTCATGCAGTCTTGGCAGCCGGTACCACTTTGGTCTCATCAAGTGAAACCTTGGTGGGTGGTACCCATTGTCCACCTGGTAGTCATAGTAAACGGAAGTGTGATTCACTTTGGGCAGATGCTTGTGAGGATCATGCTTCCGGTTTACATACTTCTGCATAGCCTTTTTGGTTGGGTAGAAGTCCCATATACTATCAAGAGCAGAGGGGCGATTAACTTTGGGCTTCTTAAGTTGACCAACCAACCTTTTCTGCCTAAAGTTAACTTTCTCTTGATATCTGCCTTTCTGGTGATCATCTCTGACACGGTTATCATGAGTTTGTCTGTTATGGGTTTGTCTTTGATTTTTGGTGTTCTGAAAACCTTTTCTGTTGTTAGGTTTTCTGCCAGGTTCATTAATTTTTAAAATGGGTTTCTGTTGAACCTTTATCTTTTCCTTTTCTGGTCTGACTTTCTCATGAATAACCTTGGTGCCAGATACACCAGCATGACAAATGGGGCTAGAAATCAGTGGCACTATGACCTTGTCTGCCTTAGCAACTCTGGTGCTAGGCATTACAGAAGGCTCACCTGATTCTGTTGAGCCATAACCAAGACCAAAACCAGTGCCAATTTGTTGATCAAGTACAATCATTTCCATGGAAGACTGGGCCTTCTGGTAAGCTTTGTACTTAACCTCAAGAGGCTCTATCTCCCTTATTCTCTTTAGAAGAGAAACATTTTCAGCTTCCAGCTGATCTCTTTCCTTAATTAGAAGATTGATTTTGATCTCAACCTCCTTTCTTAAGTCAAGAATTTCAACCTTAAGCTTACTGTTTTCTTCCTTAACAGAGGAATAAGTGGTTTGAATGGCTTGAAACTCTTCCCAAAATTCTGACATTGAATCAGAATCAAAGGCTCTGCCTACCAAAGAAAAACTAGAGTTAGAAGTAGAGGATACCTCATCATCAGATTGACCCATAAGACATAGGTCTTCAGTCTCTGTATCCAGGCAACAGAATGCCTCATCGGATTCTGATTCTGAGCTGGACTCTGTCTCAGAGTGTAACACCCCGAGGCCCCACACGGACCCGAGGTAGTTACTCTAGACCTCTAGTACTGTCCCCACAAACCACCACGAGCCTTTACCGCGCACTTTGTCCTCACTCATGCACGCCCTGAGAAACTTCCCAGGGGGTCACCCATCCCAAGACTACTCCCGTGCAAGCACGCTTAACTTTGGAGTTCTTGGGTGATGAGCTCCCTTAAAAGGAGATGCACCTCTGTTGGTATGAGTAGTACTATTAATCCTCTTAAATTAATCTCGGGTATTACACAGAGAGGGGGTCCTTCTCTGGTTGTTCAGTGATGAGTGCCTTCCTTCTTCGGTGCTCATATTTCTTTTCTCCTTCCTGGCCTTACCTTTTGGAGACTATGGGGTGTGGACAGTTGGCTTTGAAATGCCCTGGTTGTCTGCAGTTGTAGCAGAGAAGCTCTCCACTACTCTCTGATGATTTGGACTTCTGGTGTGGCTTTCTGCTAGAGAGTGGACTTCTGCTATCCTTTGGCTTCAAGAATTTCCTGAACTTCCTAGCAAAAGCCGCCATATATTCGTCAGTTAAAAGAATAGAAGGGTCAAAGTTATTTACCTGAGAGGTGCTGGCAGTGAGGGCAGTAGTTGTTCTGTCCTCAACTTCTTCTTTTTCTTCATTCATCTCAAACTCATAAGATTTGAGATCAGAGATGAGTTTCTCAGTGCTGTAGGTTCTGAGATCCTTGCTATCTCTCATGGCAGTGACCTTCATCTTCCATGGTGAAGGTAAACCTCTGAGAACCTTCAAGTTGATCTCCTTGGGAGTAAGTTCCTTCCCAAGTTCTGATATCTCAGCAGTGAGGGTGAGCAAGCGTGCATACATCTCAGCAATGCACTCTTTGGGTAGAAGTTTGAAGTCTTCAAACTTCTTCATGGCAATGGTAAGTTTGTTGTCTTTTTCTTGCTCATCTCCAGCTCCTATCAGGGTTAGAGTATCCCAGATTTCCTTGGCAGATTTGCACTTCTTGATCCTTGTGAAGTACTTGTCATCTATGGCTTTGTAGAGGATATCCTTGGCAATGTTGTCAAGGTTGTATTTCCTCCTTTCTTCATTGGACCATTCATGTCGCAGTTTGGTGATCATCTGAGGTAGACCACCACCAGTGATGTATTCAGGGTTGACCTTGGTGAACTCTATGAAAGGACCTGCATCGAGAACTTCCCACATTTCATCATGGAGTGCGCAGAGGTGAGCTTTCATGCGAATCCTCCAGTCATCAAACTTTGTCACTGAGAACATAAGATTCTTTGAAAGAGTGTTATCCATAATATGAGGTTAAAGAGGCTAAAACAAGTGGATCTCTTGTTTAGTAAGTAACCTAAAAGATTACAAGAACAAAGAGGCTCTGATACCACTTGTTGGTCCCATTTGTAATGTAAACAGTCTAGAGGGGGGGGGGGGGGTGAATAGACTGTTCAGGAATTTAAACTTTTCTCTAAGTCAAAACTGACTTATCAGAGATGGTCGAAATCTGGTGACAGAGAAGGTCGAGTTCTGATGACAGAACTGGACCTGGCAGCGGATTAGGTTCTGTCCGGGTAGCCTCAGACAACACTAAGGCAAATGCCTTTCTGATAACTCTTAAGGGAGATCTGCTGAACACAGAGTCCAACCTTTTGAGTTAATCAGTTGAACCTTAAGTGCGGAAATTAAAAGCTTAAAGTAAATGACACCGGAGTTTTTATAGTGGTTCAAGGAACAACGTGTTCCTCTAGTCCACTGTTCCACTAAGCTTGCAAAAACAACAGTTTACAACGCCTTAGTCCCTAGAGCTTAAGAAGCACTCCTCGTCTTCTTCAAGTCTAGTTGCCACCTGGGATGCAGTCCTGCTTCCTGATGGCTGGTCTCGTTTCACTGAGTCTCTTGAAGTATCCCCACTTCACTTACTCCAGCTAGTTTGAGACGTCCCTTCTTTTTCAAGAAGTATTTGATTCAAAATCAGTTTTCTCCAACGTTGCTTCTTCACAAAGGATGAGTAGATGAAGTTTTCGAAGTGTTGAAGAACTGAGTAACTTTTCAACTTGCTAGTTGGATGAGGGATTAGAAAATATATCTTCCAACTGTAGCCTTTTCTTGTTAAGAATGAAGTTTGAATCTCAAGAAGGCTTTGAGGTATTTGAGTTAGAATAGAATGATCTGAGCAAGTTCGTCTGGCAGATGTTGTAGCAAAGTTATTCTCGTAGTTCTTCAGAGTGTATCTTATATACTGGGAGCAGTCTTCCCGTTGGAGTGTAGAAGACAGCTTCATTAAATGCTTGTACTGTTGACTTGACCGGTTGGACCTTCGACTTGCTATTTTGGGGGCGTGAAGATACTCGCATGGTCAATCATCAGCTTTAAATATCTCTTCGTACGTACAACATTAAATGTGCATTTAATGTGTGTACAGTACCATGTTTCCGTTGAAAGGTTCGTAACCGTTAGGGGATTTCCCGTTAGTTTAACGATCGTTGGTAAGTGCTTTCGGAATCTGGTGTGTTTGGCAAAGTCTTATGAGGCTCTCTGGTGACATCTTTGAAGTCCGCCTCTGTTGCCAACTCTGGTACCAACACTGATGATCAGTTCTGATGGCTTCTCTGGTGAGCAACTCTGGGAGCACGTCTGGTAGAAGCAAGGTGGAACTCTGGCACGAAGACTAAGCTAAAACTTACAGAAGAAATTCTAATACAAAATTTCTAACGGGGTACATTCAAATTCTAATTAACCTAGCATCATCAAAATCTAAATACATTTATTCCTTACAGCATTGTAAATGAAGTTGGAACAATAGCTTTAGAGCTCCGATCTATCTTTCCAACGAGATATAATACGATCCAAATGGATAAACACACAGCAAGATATGAGTGTTACATATATTTAGCCTTATCTCTATGATTTAGTGTTTTCAGCGAAAATAGAGCACTTTTAGCGTAAATACAGTGTATTTAAGTAATTAGGCAATCATCCCTTGATATTTTGAAACCACCGCCTGAAGACAAGTTTTAGAACTCGGTAAGATCCTTCCAACGAGATATTAAACGCTTTCAACGGCACAAAATAGAGCAAGATATGATCACATAAAATTCTACACGAGTTCGGAGTGAAATCAGATTTTTTTTGAATATATGGTTAATCTGTAACTTTTAAATAATGCATTTTAAATGAAGTTGGAACAATAGCTTTTGAGCTCCGATCTATCTTTCCAACGAGATATAATACGCTCCAAACGGATAAACACACAGCAAGATATGAGTGTCACAAAGATTTAGCCTTATCTCTATGATTTAGCGTTTTCAGTGAAAATAGAGCACTTTTAACGTAAATACAGTGTAGTTTAGTAATTAGGCAATCATACCTTGATATTTTGAAACCAGCGCCTGAAGACAAGTTTTAGAACTCGGTAAGATCTTTCCAACGAGGTATTTAACGCTTTCAACGGCACAAAATAGAGCAAGATATGATCGCATCAAATTCTACAGGAGTTCGGAGTGAAATCAGAAACATTTGTGAATATATGGGTAATCTGTAACTTTTAATTAATGCATTGTAAATGAAGTTGGAACAATAGCTTTAGAGCTCCGATCTATCTTTCCAACGAGATATAATACGCTCCAAACGTATAAACACACATCAAGATATGAATGTCACAAATACTTAGCGTTATCTCTATTATTTAGCGTTTTCAGCGAAAATAGAGCACTTTTTGCGTAAATACAGTGTATTTTAGTAATTAGGCAATCATCCCTTGATACTCAGGGTTGGCCTCGATGCCCCTCCGGCTAACCATGTAGCCAAGAAACTTCCCTCCTTGCACGCTGAAGGTGCACTTCTTAGGGTTGAGCCGAAGGTTAAACTTCTGCATGAAGGCGAAAATTTCCCGGAGGTCGTCGGCGTGGCTTGATGACTGTTTGCTTTTGACGATCATTTCTTCAACATAGGCCTCCATGGTGCGTCCTAAGACTGCTTGAAAGACTCTGGCCACCATGCCGATGTAGGTGGCGCCTGAATTCTTGAGGCCAAAGGCCATCACAAGATAGCAAAAGATGCCTTCGGGTGTCATGAAGGTTGTTTTTTCGGCATCCTCTTCATGCATATAGATTTGATGGTACCCACGGAAGGCGTCAAGGAATGACATGATTTCGCATCCCGCGGTCTCATCTACCAGCTGATCAATATTTGGCAGAGGAAAGGGGTCCATTGGGCACGCCTTATTCAAGTCAGTGTAGTCCACACACATGCGGAAGGTGGGTGGCTTCTGTGCTAGCACCACATTAGCCAACTAAGAAGGATATTTTACCTCCTTGATGTGTTTGATGGAGAGGAGCATGGCGACCTCCTTGTTGACAAAGTCCCTTCTCTCGGCTGAGAGGGGCCTTCTTCTCTGCTGCACTGGTTTGGCCGAAGGGTCTACCGACAGGCGGTGAGTGATGACCCTTCGTTAGATCACCGGCATGTCCTCCGGCCCCCATGCAAAAACAATGGAGTGGGCGCGGAGGGCTTCAGTTATGCCGGTCTTTAGGTCTTCGGGGAGCTTGGCTCTAATCTTCAAGACTCTCTCCGGCTTGGCCGGATTGAGTACAAAGTCTTCGGTGTCTTCGGCCGGCTCAGCCCTCGGCCTGCCTTCCTCCTCATCCAAGGCGGCGGTGATTGTGTCAATGCGAAGTTCAATTTTACATACCTTCTTGGTGAGTTGAAGATAGCAAGCCCGGGAGAGCTTTTGATTCCCCCTGGAGTAGCCGATGCCGGTAGGTGTGGGGAATTTGAGGTAGAGATGCCTCATAGAGATGACGACTTCCAAGTCCTCGAGGGCGGGCCGACCGAGGATGATGTTATGTGCGCGGTTGAGATTGACGATGACGAATTCCACTTCGAGCTTGGCTCTATGGGATCCGTCGCTGAACTCAACCATAAGGGTGATAACGCCTTCGGCGTCGATGGTGTCCCCGGTGAAACCGGAGAGGGGGGTCTTGATATGCCGAAGGGATCCCATATCAAGTTCAAGCTCTCGGAAGGTGCTGAGATACATCACGTTGACGGAGCTTCCGGTATCAACATAGGTCCGGAGGATGATGGTGTCATTGATCTCTGTATGGATGACGAGGGCATCCCTGTGAGGAAGGGCACCCGGGGGCAGATCCGCATATGTGAAATAGATGGGATCCACCCTCAGCCTTTTGGTTGGGGGTATATGGTTGACTTCTGCAACGTAGAGAGATTGAGCCCACTTCTTCCTTTGGCTCGTGGAGTCGCCTCCGGTGTTGCCGCCATTGATCATGTGGATGTGGCGCTTCGTCTCCTGGTACTGGCTGTACTCTTCCTCCTCATCGAGGTTCCCAATCTCCCTTTTCTTACCCTTCGGGTCACCGAGGGGGATGGTGTTTGGGTTGACCCAAGCATTCGCTTTCTTAGGGGGCCCCTGGTAGTGAGGGGTTCCCTGGGGAGGAGAGCCTCGGATGAACTGAGATAGATGGCCCGCCTGTATCAACCTCTCAATGGCCTTCTTCAGCTGATGGCAATCGTCGGTCCTGTGCCCTTGGTTGCGATGGAACCGACAATAAGGATAATTGGGGTTGACGGCATATACCTCCAGGGGTGCGCGAGAGTCGCGCTCCACTAGGCCCCTCTCCTCGGCGAAGTCTAGGATGACACTGACAGGGTGTGTCAAGGGCGTCTGAGGGTGCTCCAAGAGAATGGGCTGGGCCCAAGCCTTCGGGTTGCCATTGTAACCTCCCCCGGGCTTGGCTTGGCCATGCCGGGGGCCGAGCTTTTGGATTGACTTGGGGGAGCCCCCGGCCCCCGGTTGCCCTTGTCATCTAGCCGAGGGCGTTGCTGATCGGGATTGTGATGACATTTTTTCACTTCCTCAGCCTCGGCGTACCGGTCCCCCCGCTGTAGGGCCCTTATGTAATCACGGGGAGGTTCAATGATGAGGCTCCTTGAAAAGTTCCCGGGGCGGAGGACTGTTTGAAGGAGGGCCAGGAGGGTCCCATCGTCAGCGCCGTCAACTTTATCCGCCTCCGTGCTCCAGCGTTCCAAGAAGTCCCAAAGGGTCTCCTCCTTTCTTTTTCTCACCGTCAGCAAGTGGGAGAAATGTTTTCTTGACCGGCGCCTCCCTGCAAACTGCGTCAAGAAACGTTGGGCGAGTTCCTGCCATGAATCGATGCAGCCTTCGGGCAGTCGGTTGAACCATTCGTATGATGGTCCCTCTAAGGTGGAGAGGAACCAACTACATAAATATTCGTTTGATGCCCCCACCATCATCATATTGTTCTGATATCTGCTGTAATGCTCCTGGGGATCTGTCTTTCCTTCATAGGGCCTGATGGGTTACCCCCGGTATTTTTCCGGAATTCGGGCCACCAATACCCTTGGGGTAAATGGCGTCCTAGTCTGGAGTTGGATGACGGGTTCCCCGGAGCCCTCGGCTATTCTCTTTTACATCTCCTCCATTTTGGCCATCATGGTCTCATATTTGGGATCTGCATGAGGGGTGGCGACGGCGGTATGTGCTCGATGGGCCTCCATTTCATCAAGCCGGTGCTGGAGGGCCACAATAATCTCGTCCCTGTGATCCTTCGGGAGGGCCTCCGCCCCCTGCGAACGAACACGGGCCGAGTGGGCCTGGTTGATTTGATGTCTTGCGTCATCGGCATGGAGTGGTACCTTGCCTTTGTCCTAATGGGGACGCCTCTTGTCTGCCATTGAGACGGATCCCCCGCTCTCTTGGGGTCTTTGGGACGTCTTTCCACCGAGGCGGTCTTGGACTCCTCGGCGGTCTTTCGCTCCTCCGAGCCTTTCGAGGGCCGAGGTCCGAGGCCTTTCTTTGCTCGCACCGCGTTTGTCCCGGGATTGGACTTCCTGGGAGGCGGTGTCTTGAGCTACGACCCCTTCGTCGTTCCCCACCCGAGGGGTAGGTTCAGGCGCTGGTTTCAAAATATCAAGGGATGATTGCCTAATTACTAAAATACACTGTATTTACCCTAAAAGTGCTCTATTTTCGCTGAAAACGCTAAATCATAGAGATAAGGCTAAGTATTTGTGACACTCCTATCTTGCTGTGTGTTTATCCGTTTGGAGCGTATTATATCTCGTTGGAAAGATATATCGGAGATCTAAAGCTATTGTTCCAACTTCATTAACAATGCATTAATTAAAAGTTACAGATTAACCATATATTCACAAATGTTTTTGATTTCACTCCGAACTGGTGTAGAATTTGATGCGATCATATCTTGCTCTATTTTGTGCCATTGATAGCGTTTAATATCTCGTTGGAAATATCTTACCGATTTCTAAAACTTGTATTCAGGCGCGGGTTTCAAAGTATGAAGGGATGATTGCCTAATTACTAAAATACACTGTATTTACGCTAAAAGTGCTCTATTTTCGCTGAAAACGCTAAATCATAGAGATAAGGCTAAGTATTTGTGACACTCATATCTTGCTCTGTGTTTATCCGGTTGGAACGTATTATATCTCGTTTGAAAGATAGATCGGATCTCTAAAGCTATTGTTCCAATTTCATTTACAATGCATTAATTAAAAGTTACAGATTAACCATATATTCACAAATGTTTCTGATTTCACTATGAACTCGTGTAGAATTGATGTGATCATATCTTGCTCTATTTTGTGCCGTTGAAAGCGGTTAATATCTCGTTGGAAAGATCTTACCGAGTTCTAAAACTTGTCTTCAGGCGCTGCTTTCAAAACATCACGGGATGGTTTCCTAATTACTAAAATACACTGTATTTACGCGAAAAGTTCTCTATTTTCGCTGAAAACGCTAAATCATAGAGATAAGGCTAAGTATTTGTGACACTCATATCTTGCTGTGTGTTAATCCGTTTGGAGCGTATTATATCTCGTTGGAAAGATAGATCGGAGCTCTAAAGCTATTGTTCCAACTTCATTTACAATGCAGTAATTAAATGTTACAGATTAACCATATATTCACAAATGTTTCTGATTTCACTCCGAACTCGTGTAGAATTTGATGCGATCATATCTTGCTCTATTTTGTGCCGTTGAAAGCGTTTTGATATCTCGTTGGAACGATCTTACCTAGTTCTAAAACTTGTCTTCTGGCGCTGGTTTCAAAATATCAAGGTATGATTGCTTAATTACTAAAATACACTGAATTTACCCTAAAAGTGCTCTATTTTCGCTGAAAACGCTAAATCATAGAGATAAGGCTAAGTATTTGTGACACTCATATCTTGCTGTTTGTTTATCCGTTTGGAGCGTATTATATCTCGTTGGAAAGATAGATCGGAGCTCTAAAGCTATTGTTCCAACTTTATTTACAATGAATTAATTAAAAGTTACAGATTAACCATATATTCACAAATGTTTCTGATTTCACACCGAACTCGTGTAAAATTTGATGCGATCATATCTTGCTCTATTTTGTGCCGTTCAAAGCGTTTTATATCTCGTTGGAAACATTATACCGATTTCTAAAACTTGTCTTCAGGCGCTGGTTTCAAAATATCAAGGGATGATTGCCAAATTACTAAAATACACTGTCTTTACGATAAACGTGCTATATTTTCGCTGAAAACGCTAAATCATAGAGATAAGGCTAATTATTTGTGACACTCATATCTTGGTGTGTGTTTATCCGTTTGGAGCGTATTATATCTCGTGGGAAAGATAGATCGGATCTCTAAAGCTATTGTTCCAACATCATTTACAATGCATTAATTAAAAGTTACAGATTAACTATATATTCACAAATGCTTCTGATTTCACTCCTAACTCGTGTAGAATTTGATGCGATCATATCTTGCTCTATTTTGTGCCGTTGAAAGCGTTTAATATCTCGTTGGAACGATCTTACCTAGTTCTAAAACTTGTCTTCTGGCGCTGGTTTCAAAATATCAAGGTATGATTGCTTAATTACTAAAATACACTGAATTCACCCTAAAAGTGCTCTATTTTCGCTGAAAACGCTAAATCATAGAGATAAGGCTAAGTATTTGTGACACTCATATCTTGCTGTGTGTTTATCCGATTGGAGCGTATTATATCTCGTTGGAAAGATAGATCGGAGCTCTAAAGATATTGTTCCAACTTTATTTACAATGAATTAATTAAAAGTTACAGATTAACCATATATTCACAAATGTTTCTGATTTCACACCGAACTCGTGTAAAATTTGATGCGATCATATCTTGCTCTATTTTGTGCCGTTCAAAGCGTTTTATATCTCGTTGAAAACATTATACCGATTTCTAAAACTTGTCTTCAGGCGCTGGTTTTAAAATATCAAGGGATGATTGCCAAATTACTAAAATACACTGTCTTTACGCTAAACGTGCTATATTTTCGCTGAAAACGCTAAATCATAGAGATAAGGCTAATTATTTGTGACACTCATATCTTGGTGTGTGTTTATCCGTTTGGAGCGTATTATATCTCATGGGAAAGATAGATCGGATCTCTAAAGCTATTGTTCCAACATCATTTACAATGCATTAATTAAAAGTTACAGATTAACTATATAGTCACAAATGTTTCTGATTTCACTCTGAACTCGTGTAGAATTTGATGCGATCATATCTTGCTCTATTTTGTGCCGTTGAAAGCGTTTAATATCTCGTTGGAACGATCTTACCTAGTTCTAAAACTTGTCTTCTGGCGCTGGTTTCAAAATATCAAGGGATGATTGCTTAATTACTAAAATACACTGAATTTATTCTAAAAGTGCTCTATATTCGCTGAAAACGCTAAATCATAGAGGTAAGGCTATGTATTTGTGACACTCATATCTTGCTGTGTGTTTATCCGTTTGGAGCGTATTATATCTCGTTGGAAAGATAGATCAGAGCTCTAAAGCTATTGTTCCAACTTCATTTACAATGCATTAATTAAAAGTTACAGATTAACGATATATTCACAAATGTTTCTGATTTCACTCCGAACTCGTGTAGAATTTGATGCGATCATATCATGCTCTATTTTGTGCCGTTGAAAGCGTTTAATATCTCGTTGGAAAGCTCTTACCGAGTTCTCAAAATTGTCTTCCGGTGCTGGTTACAAAACATCGAGGGATGATTTCCGAATTACTAAAATACACTGTATTTACGCTTAAAGTACTATATTTTCGCTGAAAACGCTAAATCATAGAGATAAGGCTAAGTATTTGTGACACTCATATCTTGCTGTGTGTTTATCCGTTTCGAGCGTATTATATCTCGTTGGAAAGATAGATCGGAGCTCTGAATCTATTGTTTCAACTTAATTTACAATGCATTAATTAAAAGTTACAGATTAACGATATATTCACAAATGTTTCTGATTTCACTCCAAACTCGTGTAGAATTTGATGCGATCATATCTTGCTCTATTTTGTGCCGTTGAAAGCGTTTAATATCTCGTTGGAAAGAACTTACCGAGTTCTAAAACTTGTCTTTAGGCGCTGGTTTCAAAATATCAAGGGATGATTGCCTAATTACTAAAATACACTGTATTTACGCGAAAAGTGCTCTATTTTCGCTGAAAACGCTAAATCATAGAGATAAGGCTAAGTATTTGTGAAACTCATGTCTTTCTGTGTGTTTATCCGATTGGAGCGTATTATATCTCGTTGGAAAGATAGATCAGAGCTCTAAAGCTAATGTTCCAACTTAATTTACAATGCATTAATTAAAAGTTACAGATTAACCATATATTCACCAATGTTTCTGATTTCACTCCGAACTCGTGTAGAATTTGATGCTAACATATCTTGCTCTATTTTGTGCCATTGAAAGTGTTTAGTATATCGTTGGAAAGATCTTACCGAGTTCTAAAACTTGTCGTCAGGCGCTGGTTTCAAAATATCAAGGGATAATAGCCTAATTATTATTATTATTATTATTATTTTTATTTTTATTATTATAATTTTTATTATTATTATTTTTGTTATTATTATTATCATTATTATTATTATTATCATTATTATTATTATGATTATCATTGTTATTATTATCATTGTTATTATTATCATTGTTATTATTATCATTTTTATTATTGTCATTGTTATTATTATCATTATTATTATTATCGTTATTATTATTATCATTATTATTATCATTAATATTATCATTATTATTATCATCATTATTATTATAATTATTATTATTATCATTATTATTATCATTATTATTATTATCATTATTATTATTATCATCATCATTATTATCATCATCATCATCATCATCATCATCATCATCATCATCATCATCATCATTATTATTATTATTATTATTATTATTATTATTATTATCATCATTATTACTATTATTATTATTACTATTATTATTATTACTATTATTATTATTATTATCATCATTATTACTATTACTATTATTATTATTATTATTATTAGGGGTATTATTGTTATTTTTGTTATTTTATTATTATTATTATTATTATTATTATTTTTAATATTATTATTATTATTACAAATGTTTCTGATTTCACTCTGAAGTCGTGTAGATTTTGATGCGATCATATCTTGCTCTATTTTGTGTCGTTGAAATTGTTTAATATCTCATTGGAAAGATCTTACCGAGTTCTAAAACTTGTTTATAGGCGCTGGTTTCAAAATATCAAGGATGATTGCCTAATTACTAAAATACACTGTATTTACTCTAAGAGTGCTCTATTTTCGCTGAAAACGCTAAATCATAGAGATAAGGCTAAGTATTTGTGACACTCATATCTTGCTGTGTGTTTATCCATTTGGAGTGTATTATATCTCGTTGGAAAGATAGATCGGGGCTCTAAAGCTATTGTTCCAACTTCATTTACAATGCATTAATTAAAAGTTATAGATTAACCATATATTCACAAACGTTTCTGATTTCATTCCGAACTCGTGTAGAATTTGATGCGATCATATCTTGCTCTATTTTGTGCCGTTGAAAGCGTTTAATATCTCATTGGAAAGGTCTTACCGAGTTCTAAAACTTGTCTTCAGGCGCTGGTTTCAAAATATCAAGGGATTATTGTCTAATTACTAAAATACACTTTATTTACGCTAAAAGTGCTCAATTTTCGCTGAAAACACTAAATCATAGAGCTAAGGCTAAGTATTTGTGACACTCATATCTTGCTGTGTGTTTATCCGTTTGGAGCGTAATTGTTAGTCCCTGTTTCTGTAACAACAATGAAGAATCGATCTAACAATGAAGATTAAACGTAAAGATGAATACAGAATGAATCACCGTAAAACCTTCTTTGATAAACCGTGGAACGTACAACAGAATGATATAAGCGTAAGGCTATGAATAATAAGTACGACGTTCAACCTTTACCTAAACCTCGGCTCCCTTTTTATAGGCGAGGTTTAGGTTAGGCGAAACAGGCTTTTGGCCTGTTGAAATGGGCCTAACACTTGGCATGATTTCTATCTAATTTATGCACTATTTAAATACAAGGATTAAATATAAAGCTAATCTATGACCAACTTGATTCACAATAAAATATCTCCAACAATCTCCCCCTTTGTGATCAAGTGTCATTCTCTTATTGCTTCTGTGATTTGAAGTAGTGCTTCCTTAATCCAAGTGCATGTTCATATTGTCTTAGCATATTTCTCTTTTCGAGGCGATCGTCAATGGCCTTTAAAATTGTCTCTACAGTAGAGTGTTCCTTTTTAACATAAGACAATGCCTCTTGAAGATTTTCTTCCAGCTTTGCCTTCATCTGTAGAATCTGCTCTCTGATTATCTTCAGTGTTCCGTCGCAGTATTTCTCGATTTCACTGACTACCATCAGACGCTTTTCGTTCTTGTGGTTCAGATAGGTGACTGCTGGCGGTTTGAAGAAGATGTGGTAGGCTGGGAAATCTTCAAGTTCTGGACCATACAGTTTTGGCTTTGTCAGATTTGTCTTCTTCAGATTGCATTCAATAGCCATCTGTAGGTCATGTGAAGAGTGTACTCTGATCTGTCTAAGCATGAATCTCTTGATAGCTGCGAGGCCTTCGCTGTATACTATGTTCTGCCTGACTGGAAGGTATCTGTAGGCCATGAGCATTTGGTAGATGTCATCCGGTTTCAGCATGATGAAGTCGTTCTCTTGACAAGTGAATTCGCTCCCATCGGTGCGTTGAAGTCTGAAGGTGTAGAATGTTACTCCATGATAGTCTTCAGCCTTCACTTGTAGAATTTGATGGATCGGGAGAATATTCGACTTCAGATCTTGTTCCATCAGTTCTCTCTGTGTACCGGTTGACCTTTGCAGCAACATATGCAGATGACCTCCAGCCTGTTTTCCTTTCAAGTGTGTAAGGCCTCTTAGCTTTAGTTCGTTCAGTGGCTTGACTTTGTCTGGTCTACGCCAGATATGCTCTCTGATTTCTTCTTGGAAGGGGGCTTTGATTCGAACGTTGTCCCAGGGTTTCTCTGTCTTGGGAAGTCTTCCCGCTGATTGTCTTACGACCGATTCAAGAGCTTTCTGGGATTCCTTGTAGTTCTCCCCTTCCTTGCGTTCATCGTCCTCGAGCCTAATGATATCTTCAGAGCATTTGTTAATAAGCTCTCGTAGCCACCAGTTTCTTTGCATGTCCTCTTGCTCGGCTTCAACCCGGAGATCATCCCATTCTGTCCATTTTCTCGGCCATTTGTCGTATATCACCGCCTCTTCCAGTGCATCATGGATGTCTTTGCCTGGGGAGATATATGGAGTTCTTTGTTTAGGCGGTGATTGTTCCTGTGTAGCACTACCGGGTTCACTAGGATTGCCCATTGACATCAGCTTAGAACTAGGTTCCAACTGATGGCCTGATGGAGAAGATGTACCAGTGGTATCATCATCAGGACTTCCATCCCCTCCTCGGTTGGTATCTCTAGGAGATACGCCTCGGGATGTTATTTCTAGCTCGACCACGCTAGAGAGTTGGGCTGTGGATGGTGGCTGTTGGTTTGTTGAGGTTTCAGGTTGAATTGGCTGTGGAGTTTGGCTTGGAAGAGTAGTTTGCTCAAGTGATCGGGGTCGCTTGTTCTCCCCCTCATGAGGATCCGAATCATCGGGGTCCTCATGGGAACGTTTGCGACCACGAAGACTCTCCTTGCAAGTACTCTTGGTTTCGGGTGAGGAAAGAAGAGCTTCTAGTATGGCTTGCTGATGAAGAGTGAGGTCGTCTTCTGAGGTATTCAAGAGGTTATTCAGTAAAGCCGAAGCTAGGGTGTCAAAGGATAGGGAGGAGAGATCGATGGAGGGTGTGGTCGGGTGTGGGGAGAATACTGGTTCTGTATTCTGGGTTCCCCGAGAAATAGAAGGGATAGGAATTTGGTTGATGGATTGGTGGGATAGAGGCGTGGAGGATATGGGTTGTGTATGGGAGATGAACAGTTCAGGGGAAGGTTGGGGTGGTGTCTGTTCAGACCGAACCGCTTGGGTGGTCCTAAATTCCTGTGCTAGAGCGGTCATTGCATCTTGCACCCATGGTTTAATGGTGGAATCTAGGAAGTGATTTAGTAGAACGTTTACGTCTTCAAAGGTAGGGTGACCAGTTACGGGGGTTGTAACTGTTGACACAGCATCAGTGAAGATTGCTGATGTGTGGCCTGCATTTAATGATGGAATCATTATGGGCGTAGCAGGGCTTCCAACCGTCATAGCTTGCGCTCTGGTTGTTGCGTTCAGGGTGAGTGCACCTGTATGTGCTGTGAATAGTGTAGGTGTCCTAGAAAAGGAAGAAAATGTGGGAAATGTGACACCTAGACTCGATGTGAGTGAAGAAGGGGTTTTGACCTCGGGAGATAGGTCAATTGTATGCTCAACTGATTCAGAAGGAACCAGCGAGGGGGTTGAGTCCCGTTCTTTTGAAACAATAGCCTTTTGAGAGGCAATTGAGTGGCTGGGAGAGGGCTGTGCATGCGCAGTTGAGCCAGATGCTGCGACTTCTACTCGGGAACCGAAAAGATCGGCTCCTGTGCTTAGGGATTCGGCTCGGCTTATCTGGATAAAGGAGTCGCAGCCAGCAAAGATGTGCTCGTCTGCCTTATCAAACAGAGTCTTTGGCGCTCGGGGCTGGGGCTTGGCCTTAGCAACCTTGTCATTTTTGACTTTAGCCCTGGTTTCTCGGATGACAACTTCTTCATGGTTGATTGATGTCTTGATGGTGTGAGCTGCCTCGTCGTAATCATCCTTTGAGCAATTAGTCTCGCTCGGATCAGCTCTTGGTTTAGCTGTTTCTTTAATAGTGAAGACTTGAGGTCTGCGAGCTATGATTGGTGCTGCGTCTTCAGCAGTGATTCTTCTCTTCTTTGGAGATTCGACGGGCAGCTTCCCTTTTCTAATTAGTGCATATGTGAGCTCCACATCATCACTATCATTGTCATCACTGTCATCATCCGAGTCTGATTTGTCACTCTCCGTGCCCACGCTCTCGGAGGCCTTGTCGTCAGTGTTTGTTTGGGCTCCACTAGACGATTCACTGGCCGTTTCCTCAGCGTCTTCCTCGGTGCCCTCAGCCGCCTGACTCGTCTCTAGAGAGTCGTCAGACTTCCCTTCATTGGGCAAACCGGCCACTGGTTTCTGTGGCTTTTGGGCTCTCTTGGGACCCTTACCAACACTCGGTTTTGTCCCTTGGGTAGGTCCAGCTGGGTTTTGCTGAACCATAGGGACGGTCTTCTCGATTGCTTCCTTGTATTGTTGAACTGCTGGATTTGAAGATTTTACCAGCTGTAGCAGAAATCCAGGTATCTTCAGACCATAGGAAGGATTCTTGTCTGCTTTGAAGTACTGTAGCTTCGGTGCTGTGAAGTGTGGATCGGAGCTGCGTTTTGGGATTGTTGAATGCTCTGCCATGAGGTCGTTGATGATCAACCCAAGCCACCTAGCGTACGGAATGGTACCTGGCCTATTCTTTTCTTTGGCCTTGACCAGGTCCATTAGCTCTGAGAAGAAGAGCTGTGCCATGTCGTAGTTCTTGTTGAAGGCAATGCCATGGAAGATGAGCAGGATCTGCTTGTTGCATTTGTCGAATCCGGCATGCTTCGGCGACAGGCACTTGTTCACCAGCCCGAAAAGATTTTTCCACGGGTGACGGAGATATGCACCGTTGAAATTTGACAGTTGTGGCAGTAGTGATGTGTAGCCAAGGGATGCCACGTCTTTGAGCAGATCGGGGATGGTTGGCAGTGCATCATATGTATCGTGAATTGGCAGCGCTAGAGTAATCCGTAGAGTTGATGGCGTCAGGATCACGCGCATGCCATTCAGCTTGGTCTTTATTTTTGATCGATCCTTTGGAGATTCTGTATGCATGTGCCCCCAGAACTGTTGTAGGTATATCTCTGGCACCGGTTTTGAGTTGTGAAGTGCAGGCCAGAGATAGTGACCCTTCATGATGGCTGGAATGATTGGGTTCTGGCATTTGAAGACTGCAAGGTCTAACTGGAAGTTATTGTCCAGCACCTTGATCCATTTGTCTTGTGAGTACATGGCATCATCGATCTGTGCTTTCGTGTTTCCTGCCATTTTAAACTGTAGAAGCATGGGGTCAGCACATGAAGTTCAACTGTTTGATTTGATTTTGAAAGAATTTGATTTGCGTTTGTCAGATAGGTTTATGCAGGTGGAATTTTGAAAAAAAATTACTAAGTCCACATCTCGAGATCTTAATCTCGAGATCATGATTTCGAGATCCAAATCTCGAGATCTTGATTTCGAGATTCAAATCTCGAGATCATGATTTCGAGATCCAAATCTCGAGATCTTGATTTCGAGATTTAAATCTCGAGATCATGATTTCGAGATCCAAAACTCGAGATCTTGATTTCGAGATTCAAATCTCGAGATCATGATTTCGAGATCCAAATCTCGAGATCTTGATATCGAGATTCAAATCTCGAGATCTTGATATCGAGATCCAAATCTCGAGATCTTGATTTCGAGATTCAAATCTCGAGATCAAGATGTCGAGATGCCCATCTCGAGATCTTGATTTCGAGAAGTTGAACCGACGATCTCGAGATCCAAAAAACTCGAAATCGTGATTTCGAAACGAAGAATCCACCTGCAAAAACAAAGATATATCAATCAATAACAAACGATTTCGACCTAAAGTCTAAAAAACCTTTTTATGTTGATTTTGAAAAAACTCGAGAATGATCGTTTTCGAACTATGATTGACGATTATGATTTCGAGTTCAAAGGTTGTTGATGAATGAGATTTCGAACGAAGAACTACCTAGGTAGTTGTTAAAGGTAAACGAAGATGGAGTATTGCGAATTTGGTCTGAGGACAAGAAGAAGGAGAAACGGCGGCAGGAGCTCTGAGAGTCTAAACGTTCGGATCTTTTGCGAAAAAATTCTGAGAAGTATAAGGATGGGAGGTTTTACGAGGGCTTATATATGCGAAAAGATTTTGGACCTCCTCTTTAACAGTTTAGCCCGAAATATTGGGCTGGCACACAGTGCTCTTTTAAAAGATTTTCGAGGCCCAAACCAGTAAAAAATAGAGAGCTCCCCCTTAATTAGTGAAAATTAGCTCCCCCTTAAACAGTGAAAATTCTCTCCCCCTCAAAAAATGCAACGAACAATATGTACAAATGCAACGCACACACACTATTTTTTGTTCTTTTTGATTTTTCACCAACGCAACACATGCAACGCACACACACTATTTTTTGTTATTTTTCTGGTTTTCTCCCCCGCAACACATGCAACGCACACACACTATTTACAAAACCCACACACACACACTTTTTACAAGTCCCACACACACACAGACTTTTTAGATCAGTGGAGACATAATTAAACTGGCTCGAGGTTCAACATGCCCAACTTGGAGACTAGGAACTGGAATCGTTTTTCATCCAATGCCTTAGTGAACAAGTCAGCCAGTTGAAGTTCTAAGTTTACAAAATACATGTCAATGTCTCCTTTTTCCACATGATCCTTGATGAAATGATAGCGCAGGTCGATGTGTTTGGTGCGGGAGTGATGAACCGGGTTGCTGGTGATGGCTATGGCGCTTTGAGAGTCACTGTAGATCGGGATATGGCGGAGTATGTAACCGTAGTCCTTTAGCTGGGTCTTTATCCATAATATTTGTGAACAACAGCTAGCAGCTGCGACGTATTCTGCCTCGGCCGTAGATGTTGACACACAGTTTTGTTTCTTGGAAGACCAGCAGACTAACTTATCACCCAAGAATTGGACAGCTCCCGATGTACTTTTGCGGTCCATCCGGCAACCAGCAAAGTCAGCATCCGAATATCCGACTAGGTCAAAACCTGAGTGCTTGGGATACCAAAGGCCTAGATTCACAGTCCCTTTGAGATATCTCAGAATTCTTCGAACAGCGGTCAGATGGGATTCCTTCGGATTTGCCTGAAAGCGTGCACATAAGCATGTGGAGAAGACAATGTCAGGCCTGCTTGATGTGAGATATAGCAAAGAACCAATGATGGCCCTGTAATTTGTAGCATCAACTGGCTTCCCGGAGGGGTCTGAGTCCAGTTTGTTGTTTGGGGAAATGGGGGTCGTCATGGAAGATTTGCTATCAATGTTGAATCTCTTAAGCATTTCCAGAATATACTTTGACTGATTGATGAAAATGCCGTCAGAGAGCTGTCTTACTTGCAGGCCTAGGAAGAAATTCAGTTCTCCCATCATGCTCATCTCGAACTTGGTTTTCATCAGTTTCTCAAAGTGTTTGCACAGGCGTGGATTTGAGGAGGCGAAGATAATGTCATCAACATAGATCTGAATCAGGATGATGTCAGACTTCTGTCGCTTGATGAAAAGTGTGGTATCAATCTTCCCTTTTGAGAAACCTGAGTCAATCAGAAATTCGGTTAATGCATCATACCAAGCTCTTGGTGCCTGTTTTAACCCATACAGAGCTTTCTTGAGCTTGTACACATGGTCGGGATATCTGGGATCTACGAATCCTTCGGGTTGAGCGACATAGACTTCTTCTTCCAAGACTCCATTTAGAAAGGCAGTCTTGACATCCATTTGAAAGACAGTAAAGTTCTTGTGGGCCGCGTACGCAAGAAAAAGGCGGATTGCTTCAATTCTTGCTACGGGTGCAAATGTTTCATCATAGTCCATGCCCTCTTGCTGATTATATCCTTTAGCGACCAGTCGTGCCTTGTTCCTTATCACTATGCCTTCTTCGTCCTTCTTGTTCTTGAACACCCATTTTGTGCCAATGATGGTTTTCTGAGGGGGTTTAGGCACGAGTGTCCATACATCTAGTCTGTCAAATTGATTGAGCTCATCTTGCATGGCAATCACCCAATCTGGATCAGCAAGTGCCTCTGAGACTTTGGATGGTTCATTCTTGCTTAGGAAGCATGCATAGTGACATCCATTTGTTGTTGCTGATCTCGTTCGCACACCTTGACTTGGATCACCTATTATTTGTTCAACAGGGTGTGCTTTTGTCCACTTCCTCTCATGAGCTAGAGGAGTTGGAGTGATTATTGGTTGATCTGAGTCCTGATATGAATTTGAAGGCTCTGGGGCAGCTGTGGTGTGTAGTGGAGATGATTCCGGACTTATGGCAAAGCCGTGATCATCCACACCTCTGGGATTGGTTTGAGGGGTTGAGGGTGTGGATGGTACGTCATCTGGTCCTGTGAGGAGCGGAATCTATGTTGTTGGAGTTGATGTTGACTCTGGAGTGTATGCAGGAGGTGGAGATTGTGAGTTCTCGTAAAAGTTTCTGAAGAGAGAGTCGAGAATCACATCGTCGTGTTCGGTGTTTGGTTCAGCTTTATCAGAAGCTACTGGTACAGCAGTGGATGGATCGGTCTGGAGATGTTCAATAGCAAAGTCTGCCATTTCATAGAATGTAACATTTACACTCTCGATGACAGTCCGCTTGTCTCTGAGATAGACTCTGTAAGCTTTGGATTGCAGTGAGTAGCCAATGAACACGCCTTCTCTGGCTTTGGGATCCAGCTTACTTCTCTCTGTCCGATCATTGAGTATGAAGCACTTGCAGCCAAAAACCTTGAGGAAAGAAATATCAGGAGTTTTGTTGAATAGAATCTCATATGGAGTCTTGTCGAAGCGCTTGTGGATGAAGGTTCTGTTCTTTCTCTCAACAACTCCGTTCTGCTGGGGAGTTTTAGCTGCTGCAAATTGCTGAGTGATACCGAGTGATTCATAGAACTCAGTGAGAGTCTGATTTTTGAACTCGGTACCATTGTCTGTTCTGACAATTCGAACACTGTGCTGTAGCAGTTTCTGGATCGTTCTGATAAAGGTCATAATGTTTTCTGCAGCTTCGTCTTTTGATCGGAGAAATTTCGTCCATGTATACCTAGAGAAGTCATCAACGATCACCAGAGTGTATTTGCGACCATTGATGCTTTGTACTCTCATAGGTCCACACAGATCCATGTGTATTAGCTGCAACTGATGAGTAGATGAAGGTTCAGTTTTTGACTTGTGGGAGCTTCGCGTCATTTTGCCCATTTTGCAGGCACTACAATGATTTTCAGCGGAAGACTTTAGTAGAGGAAGCCCCTTGACAAGTTTCTTGGAGGACAAGGTTGATAGATGTTTGAAGTTCAGATGGGAGAGACGTCTGTGCCATAGGTTGTTTTGTTCAGTTGAAGCTTTGGACAGCAGACAGATGGAAGTGGTGGATTGGACGCTTTTCAGATCAATAGTGTACAGATTTGATGTTCTGTAACACGTTAATAATGTATTCCCTGTGCTGTCAAGAACACAGCATTGTTTTGCAAAGAACCTCACTTCCATCCCGCTGTCGCATAATTGTCCAATGCTCAGTAAGTTGTGTTTGAGCCCTTTGACGAATGAAACATCTTTTATTGTGACACTGGCACAGACGACGTCCCCATACCCAAGAATAGGAGATGAAGCGTCATTCCCAAATCTGACATTTCCTCCGTAGCAGTTGGTGTAGTTGCTCAAAAGGTGATTTATTCCGGTCATGTGGGTTGAGCATCCTGAGTCTAAGTGCCACACATGAACGTCCTGCAAAACAATCAAATAAGATCAGGTACCCAACTTCGAGTGGGTCCTTCCTTATTATCAAGAAACACCTTTTTAAAACTTGCTTTGAGCAGTGATCCAAGGTCAGCTGCTCTTTCAACAAAAGATCTATCTTCGATGGGCTTTCCAATTGCCAGATCTGCTTTTGCAGTGTGTCTGGTTTTTGGAGTCCACCTACCACTTTCCATTTTGGTGGGTCTGATGTTGTGAACCCACCTTTCCCTTTTAGTCCTTGTGGGTCTAAGTTTGGGGACCCACTTTTCAGTTGTAGTTCTGATGGGTCCTTGATTTGGACCCCACCTATCAGTTTTAGTTATGATGGGTCTACGATTGGGAACCCACCTTTCAGTTTTAGTTTGGATGGGTCTTCTTTTGTGGACCCACCTATTCGATTCAGGTTTGGTAGGTCTCATCTTGGGGACCCACTCTTTAGTTTCAGTTTTGACGGGTCTTATCTTGGGGACCCATCTTTTCGGTTTAGGTTCAGGAGGAGAGTAGACAGGAGCTTTGTGATTGAATGGTTGTTTTTTGAGTTTGGTTTTGAAAATCTCCTCCTTAGAAAGCCGATTAACATGTTTCCTAGAATGAACTCTAAGGGCGTATTTCATATCTGGAATACAAAACGTTCCCTTAGAAGTTTCTTTCTTGGTTTCCTTTTCAGGTTTAAGCTTTCTGGAAGGCTTAGATTTAACAACATTCATATCACATTCATAATTATGGGGATCTGGAACAGAATAACCATAAGCCACACTTGTATTATAAATAGAACTTTGTCTAGAAGATGTCTCAGAAATATTCAGCTTGGGACTCAAGACTGAACTATTAGAAGTTTGCTTAGTCGAAAAAGAATTACAATTAACTTTGGAATAAAAAATAGAACTAGATCTAGGGCTGGCACTTTTCTCAAAAACTTTCTTTTTGCCTTCTGCGATTTCCTTCCTCTTTTTCCTCCACTCATTCTTCTCTTCTCCTTCCTTATTCACTTCATTCCCTGTAAACAAAGGAGAAGAGAGATGAGTGGACGAACCTTTAAAAGCATTGTTTTTCTCATGTGAGGTGTGTGATCTGTCAGGCTTGGTCGTAGAAGTGTCTGATTTAGCATGAAACTGCTCACTCAAATCATTAAATTTTTGAAGAAGTTCCTGCCAGTTGCGCTCAAAACCTTTCTTTTCAGTTTCAAATCTCTCTCTCTCGTTATCAAGAGTTTTCTGTAGGTTTTTGAGCTTTTGAGCCATTGGAAAAATACATGGTTCCTCACCAGTTTTAGCAATACCTACTCTCGGGGGAGGGTCTAGAGGATGTCCTATGTGAGGAATATCTTTGGCATAAGGGTCTAGGCATTCACTAAAGCAGGAAGTAGGTTTTTCTTCTGAAAGTTGTTTTTCATTTACAGAGGGATAATCACAGGAAATCGCATGTTTCGGTTTCTTTCTCTTTTCTTCTTCTGCTTCAGCATAATCTTCATCACTTCGAAAATACATTTTCTCGCCAAACCCTAGTCCCATGTAATCTTTGTTATAGAATTGAAGGCAATTAACTTTCTTAAGATTACGTGGGTTGGTTATGCCCAGACCTGTTTTAGCATTGTAGAATCGGTCATCCTTTTGTTTGTTGTTAAGCAGAAAAACAGTTTATTCAGATTGACCTCTTCTAGCAGCTAGATCCTCTAGTTCTTTTACTTTATTTAAAAGCGTTCTTCTTTTGTTATGCAAAAAATCGCATTCAGCCTTTGCTGTGCTTTTTTCCCGTTCACTGTCTTCAAATTTCTTAGTTAATTCAGCTATCTTTTGTTCAAAGCTTTCAAAATCTGAAGACACCTTTTTGACTTGATCTTTTGCAATTTCAAGTTGAATACTTAAGGAAGACTTTTGGTCTAGATTCTGTTTCAGAACTCTATGATTATTGTCTAGTCTCTCCCTTAGTTCCTTGATTAGACTGTCCTTTTCAAGTAAGGACTGCAGTTGATTATCTAAAGAAGTATGTGAGGTACTTACAGAGCTTGTTGAGCAGTTGCCTTCGGGGATCACAGCATCACCCTTTATTTCATCTCCCTCCACTCGTGCCATAAGAGCATAGTTGTCTTCCTCTTCCTCCTCCTCAGAAGAATCTTCTGCCCAGTTCTCATTTTCAGCAATCATGGCAGAGGTTTCTTCTTCTTTCTGCACCATCAGCATTTTCTGCTTATTCCACAACATCTTCTGCTTGTAGAAGTTAGCATCTTTCTTCTTTGGGAGGCGGCAGTCTTTGATCACATGTCCAGGCTTGCCGCAATTATAGCATTTAGGAGCTTCTTCTGCTGATGATGCCTTCCTAGAAGATCCTTGATCATGATTCTTCTGTTTGTAGTTTGAGGAAGAAGTTCTCAGCCTGTTGGAGGAAGTGTTCTTCTTTGCGAATCTTTTGGCCAGCATTGCCATCTTCTTCTGTAAGTCTGCTAGCTCAGCCTCTAGATCAGATTTGTCATCGTCACTCTCATCATCATCTGATTCAACCACCACCTTCTTCTTTTTCTTCTTTAGTGAAGTGGTTGTCCTTCTAGGCTGAGCATCCATTACAAGAGCTAAAGGGTTTGTGGTGTGATGATCCTCAGCGCATGCAACCTCGTTGACGAATTGCTTCAGATGTTCATATAGTGTGCAGAGGTCAATTTCGTCCAGATCTATCCGTGATCTGACATCCTTCACTGTCTTTTCCCAAGCAGGATGCAGACTGGATAAGAATCTAATATTTAGTTCCAGATTGGACCTGAATACTTTGATCTTTCTGAGTTCATTTACCAGTTGAACAAGTCTATTGTAAGTCTCATTCAATGGTTCTCCTGGTCCTGCTTTGAAGGAGTCATAAGCGATGAGAATTGTAGTCTTCTTTGTTTTGAGGCTG
>CAMAPE010000018.1:4602500-4605000 GCA_945859875.1 Cuscuta europaea
AAGTATTTGTGACACTCATATCTTGCTGTGTGTTTATCTGTTTGGAGCGTATTATATCTCGTTGGAAAGATAGATCGGAGCTCTAAAGCTATTGTTCCAACTTTATTTACAATGAATTAATTAAAAGTTACAGATTAACCATATATTCACAAATGTTTCTGATTTCACACCGAACTCGTGTAAAATTTGATGCGATCATATCTTGCTCTATTTTGTGCCGTTCAAAGCGTTTTATATCTCATTGAAAACATTATACCAATTTCTAAAACTTGTCTTCAGGCGCTGGTTTTAAAATATCAAGGGATGATTGCCAAATTACTAAAATATACTGTCTTTACACTAAACGTGCTATATTTTCGCTGAAAACGCTAAATCATAGAGATAAGGCTAATTATTTGTGACACTCATATCTTGGTGTGTGTTTATCCGTTTGGAGCGTATTATATATCGTGGGAAAGATAGATCGGATCTCTAAAGCTATTGTTCCAACATCATTTACAATGCATTAATTAAAAGTTACAGATTAACTATATATTCACAAATGTTTCTGATTTCACTCCGAACTCGTGTAGAATTTGATGCGATCATATCTTGCTCTATTTTGTGCCGTTGAAAGCGTTTAATATCTCGTTGGAACGATCTTACCTAGTTCTATTTTTTTGGATAAAATGTAAATGTATATATCCAGAAAATAGCAATACAATGCATCAAAATGTCGAAAAAACTATCTAAGCTAGCTAGCTAACCTAATAGTATCCACCATTCCCCCTCCCCCACCCCCTACCCGAAGGTAGGGGGCAGGAGAGAGTTTTTAGAATAGTCGAGCAAAACATCAAAACTAGCACGAGACATGCCCCGGCTTAGTGTCCAAAAAGTCCAAAATATGGCACGGGACATCACCCGACTCATAAAACAGAACAAAAAAAACATAAAACTAGTTATGGGCCAATGAAGGCCCATCCCTAGTACCAGCCCAACAAAATCAGTATCAACTGGGCACCCCAGGTCAGTTAGTGCCTGCGGCCCATAACAATCCATCACAAAAAATCCAAGCTTTGTTCTAGCAAACAAGACATTGAAGTCCCGTATCCGGTACAGTGCAATCCCAGACGTGTGCAGCAGAGCAGCCCATTTCTCCCAACCGGCCCATGTAGTCTAGGGTTTCAGCCAAACTTCAATCGCTTAGTCCCAGCGCCGCAGGAGGTAAGCGGCAAAATCAAAAATCCGAAAATCAATGCTACAGTGTACTGACGTGGACAGATATGGTAGGCGGTCTAATCGGCTGCGCATTGTCAGCTCGCCGTTGACCCTCCGATACCCTTCTCCGGCGATGCTCCAGTCAGTCCCTCTGTAGCCCAAAATATCCCAGTGGCCACGCTCGCTCGCAGCAGTATTACCCAGCCGGCGTGGTCCCGGCACCAAATCCAAACCTATCCTCCCCTCCTGACCACCCCACCTGGCACCGGCATCCACCAGGCAGTCCGGTGACCGGGAGATGGAGTTCAAAGAACCAGCCGGTAAACGTCACGCTGTTAAACCAAGCTCCCCCCCCCCCCCCACCACCCACCCCGTTAGGCCCCGGCGACACCCAACGGTTATGGTAGATGGCGTTGAACGGTGGTAGAACAGTAGCCGGAAAAAACGTCAAAATTACTTGGCCGAAAAAAGCATCCCTCCATTCTCCTATCCAGCGGACAGAAATCCTCAGTGGTGGCCAACCGGCGTATCCCGGCGAGAATCCAAAACCAACCCACCGAAAACACATCATCCCCACTATCCAGAATAAGGCGGACAACCCTAGCCAAAGCAACACCCAAACCCCCTGACCAGTAACAAGCCCACCCAGAAAACCATGAGGTTTTCCGGTTGTCTTCTCCGGCAAAGCACCACGAACGAACAAAGCGAAATTTCCAGAAACATGCCAATTAACATCCAGGGCCAGACACGATCCCAAACAGTCTGCTTGCACAAAACAGGAGTTTTGGCTCCAGGAGAACCCCCAACCACCTAAGGGAAAAGGTTGAGGTCCAACGCAGCAAAAAAATGAAACCACTTACCTGCTTAGATGTGCCAGCTTCAGACGTACATCAGATTATTCCAGGAGCTTCACCAAGAACAGCCAGAAACGGCACCATCGAACCATGAAACTTTCCAAACACCAAATATCCTGGAACAAGTTTCCAAAAATTCATAAACACAAAAAAAACCACCGGCCCACCGGAGCCAAGAGGGCTCCGGCGGCGGCGACCACCGTGAGTGGCGGCGCCGAGATAAGGGGGAAGAGAGAGCAACCTAGGATCGAATTCCTAGTGAGAGACGCTCTCAACTCTCTCTATCTTACCTAGTTCTAAAACTTGTCTTCTGGCGCTGGTTTCAAAATATCAAGGGATGATTGCTTAATTACTAAAATACACTGAATTTATTCTAAAAGTGCTCTATTTTCGCTGAAAACGCTAAATCATAGAGATAAGGCTATGTATTTGTGACACTCATATCTTGC
>CAMAPE010000018.1:4610000-4612500 GCA_945859875.1 Cuscuta europaea
ATCATCATTATAATAATAATAATAATAATAATAATAATAATTATTATTATTATTATTATTATTATTATTATTACTACTACAAATGTTTCTGATTTCACTCTGAACTCGTGTAGAATTTGATGCGATCATATCTTGCTATATTTTGTGTCGTTGAAATTGTTTAATATCTCGTTGGAAAGATCTTACCGAGTTCTAAAACTTTTTTTCAGGCGCTGGTTTCAAAATATCATGGATGATTGCCTAATTACTAAAATACACTGTATTTACGCTAAAAGGGCTCTATTTTCGCTGAAAACGCTAAATCATAGAGATAGGGCTAAGTATTTGTGACACTCATATCTTGCTGTGTGTTTACCCGTTTGGAGCGTATTATATCTCGTTAGAAAGATAGATCGGTGCTCTAAAGCTATTGTTCCAACTTCATTTACAATGCATTAATTAAAAGTTACAGATTAACGATATATTCACAAAGGTTTCTGATTTCACTCTGAACTCGTGTAGAATTTGATGCGATCATATCTTGCTCTATTTTGTGCCGTTGAAAGCGTTTAATATCTCGTTGGAAATATCATACCGAGTTCTAAAACTTAACGTCAGGCGCTGGTTTCAAAATATCAAGGGATGATTGCCTAATTACTAAAATACATTGTATTTACTTTAAAAGTGCTCTATTTTCGCTGAAAACGATAAATCATAGAGATAAGGCTAAGTATTTGTGACACTCATATCTTGCTGTGTGTTTATCCATTTGGAGCGTAATATATCTCGTTGGAAAGATAGATCGGAGCTCTAAAGCTATTGTTCCAACTTCATTTACAATGCATTAACATAAAGTTACAGATTCACCATATATTCACATATGTTTCTGATTTCACTCCGAACTCGTGTAGAACTTGATGCGATCATATCTTGCTCTATTTAATGCCGTTGAAAGCGTTTAATATCTCGTTGGAAAGATCATACCGAGTTGTAAAACTTGTCTTCAGGCGCTGGTTTCAAGATATCAAGGGATGATTTCCTACTTACTAAAATACACTGTATTTACGCAAAAAGTGCTCTATTTTCGCTGAAAACGCTAAATCATAGAGATAAGGCTAAGTATTTGTGACACTCATATCTTGCTGTGTGTTTATACGTTTGGAGCGTATTATGTCTTGTTGGAAAGATAGATCGGAGATCTAAAGCTATTGTTCCAACTTCATTTACAGTGCATTAATTAAAAGTTACAGATTAACCATATGTTCACAAATGTTTTTTATTTCACTCCGAACTCGTGTAGAATTTTATGCGATCATATCTTGCTCTATTTTGTGCCATTGAAAGCATTTAATATCTCGTTGGAAAGATATTACCGAGTTCTAAAACTTTTCTTCAGGCGCTGGTTTCATAATATTAAGGGATGATTGCCTAATTACAAAACTACACTGTATTTACGCTAAAAGTGCTCTATTTTCGCTGAAAACGCTAAATCATACAGATAAGGCTAAGTATTTGTGACACTGATATCTTTCTGTGTGTTTATCCGTTTGGAGCGTATTATATCTCGTTGGAAAGATAGATCGTAGCTCTAAAGCTATTGTTCCAACTTCATTTACAATGCATTAACTAAAAGTTACAGATTAACCATATAATCACAAATGTTTCTGATTTCACTCCGAACTCGTGTAGAATTTGATGCGATCATATCTTGCTCTATTTTGTGCCGTTGAAAGCGTTTAATATCTCGTTGGAAAGATCTTACCGAGTTCTAAAACTTTTCTTCAGGCGCTGGTTTAATAATATCAAGGAATGATTGCCTAATTACTAAAATACACTGTATTTACGCTAAACGTGCTCTATTTTCGCTGAAAACGCTAAATCATAGAGATAAGGCTAAGTATTTGTGTCACTCATATCTTGCTGTGTGTTTATCTGTTTGGATCGTATTTTATGTCGTTGGAAAGATAGATCGGAGCTATAAAGCTATTGTTCCAACTTCATTTACAATGCATTAATTATAAGTTACATATTACCATATATTCACAAATGTTTCTGATTTCACTCCGAACTCGTGTAGAATTTGAGGCGATCACATCTTGCTCTATTTTGTGCCGTTGAAAGAGTTTAATATCTCGTTGGAAAGATCTTACCGAGTTCTAAAACTTGTCTTCAGGCGCGGGTTTCAAAGTATCAAGGGATGATTGCCTAATTACTGAAATACACTGTATTTACGCAAAAAGTGCTTTATTTTCGCTGAAAACGCTAAATCATGGAGATGAGGCTAAGTATTTGAGACACTCATATCTTGCTGTGTGTTTATCCATTTGGAGCGTATTATATCTCGTTGTAAAGATAGATCGGAGATCTAAAGCTATTGTTCAAACTTCATTTACAATGCATTAATTAAAAGTTACAGATTAACCATATATTCACAAATGTTTCTGATTTCACTCCGAACTCGTGTAGAATGTGATGCGATCATATCATGCTCAATTTTGTGCCGTTGAAAGCGTTTAATATC
>CAMAPE010000018.1:4615000-4847500 GCA_945859875.1 Cuscuta europaea
CGTTGCAAAGATAAATCGGGGCTCTAAAGCTATTTTTCCAACTTCATTTACACTGCATTAATTAAAAGTTACATATTAACCATATATTCACAAATGTTTCTGATTTCACTCCGAACTCGTGTAGAATTTGAAAGCGTTTAATGTCTCGTTGGAAAGATCTTATCGAGTTCTAAAACTTGTCTTCAGGAGCTGGTTTCAAAATATCAAGGGATGATTGCCTAATTACTAAAATGCACTGTATTTACGCTAAAAGTGCTCTATTTTTGCTGAAAACGCTAAATCATAGAGATAAGGCTAAGTATTCGTGACACTCATATCTTGCTGTGTCTTTATCCATTTAGAGCGTATTATATCTCGTTGGAAAGATAGATCGGATATCTAAAGCTATTGTTCCAACTTCATTTACAATGAATTAATTAAGAGTTACAGATTAACCATATATTCACAAATGTTTCTGATTTCTCTCCGAACTCATGTAGAATGTGATGCGATCATATAATGCTCTATTTTGTGCCGTTGAAAGCGTTTAATATCTCGTTGGAAAGATCTTACCGAGTTCTAAAACTTGTCTTCAGGCTCGGGTTTGAGAATATCAAGGGATGATCGCCTAATTACTAAAATACACTGCATTTACGCTAAAAGTCCTCTATTTTCGCTGAAAACGCTAAATCATAGAGATAAGGCTAAGTATTTGTGACACTCATATCTTGCTGTGTGTTTATTCGTTTGGAGCGTATTATATCTCGTTGGAAATATAGATCGGAGATCTAAATCTATTGCTCCAACTTCATTTTCAATGCATTAATTAAAAGTTACAGATTAACCATATATTCACAAATGTTTCTGATTTCACTCCGAACTCGTGTAGAATTTGATGCGATCATATCTTGCCCTATTTTGTACCGTTGAAAGCGTTTAATATCTAGTTTGAAAGACCTTACCGAGTTCTCAAACTTGTCTTCAGGCGCTGGTTTCAAACTATCAAGGGATGATTGCGTAATTACAAAAATACACTGTATTTACGCTAAAAGTGCTCTATTTTCGCTGAAAACGCTAAATCAATGTGATAAGGCTAAGTATTTGTGACACTCATATCTTGCTGTGTGCCTATCCGTTTGGAGCGTATTATATCTCGTTGGAAAGATAGATCGGAGATCTAAAGCTATTGTTCCAACTTCATTTACAATGCATTAATTAAAAGTTACAGATTAACGATATATTCACAAAGGTTTCTGATTTCACTCTGAACTCGTGTAGAATTTGATGCGATCATATCTTGCTCTATTTTGTGCCGTTGAAAGCGTTTAATATCTCGTTGGAAATATCATACCGAGTTCTAAAACTTAACGTCAGGCGCTGGTTTCAAAATATCAAGGGATGATTGCCTAATTACTAAAATACATTGTATTTACTTTAAAAGTGCTCTATTTTCGCTGAAAACGATAAATCATAGAGATAAGGCTAAGTATTTGTGACACTCATATCTTGCTGTGTGTTTATCCATTTGGAGCGTAATATATCTCGTTGGAAAGATAGATCGGAGCTCTAAAGCTATTGTTCCAACTTCATTTACAATGCATTAACATAAAGTTACAGATTCACCATATATTCACATATGTTTCTGATTTCACTCCGAACTCGTGTAGAACTTGATGCGATCATATCTTGCTCTATTTAATGCCGTTGAAAGCGTTTAATATCTCGTTGGAAAGATCATACCGAGTTGTAAAACTTGTCTTCAGGCGCTGGTTTCACGATATCAAGGGATGATTTCCTACTTACTAAAATACACTGTATTTACGCAAAAAGTGCTCTATTTTCGCTGAAAACGCTAAATCATAGAGATAAGGCTAAGTATTTGTGACACTCATATCTTGCTGTGTGTTTATACGTTTGGAGCGTATTATGTCTTGTTGGAAAGATAGATCGGAGATCTAAAGCTATTGTTCCAACTTCATTTACAGTGCATTAATTAAAAGTTACAGATTAACCATATGTTCACAAATGTTTTTTATTTCACTCCGAACTCGTGTAGAATTTTATGCGATCACATCTTGCTCTATTTTGTGCCATTGAAAGCATTTAATATCTCGTTGGAAAGATATTACCGAGTTCTAAAACTTTTCTTCAGGCGCTGGTTTCATAATATTAAGGGATGATTGCCTAATTACAAAACTACACTGTATTTACGCTAAAAGTGCTCTATTTTCGCTGAAAACGCTAAATCATACAGATAAGGCTAAGTATTTGTGACACTGATATCTTTCTGTGTGTTTATCCGTTTGGAGCGTATTATATCTCGTTGGAAAGATAGATCGTAGCTCTAAAGCTATTGTTCCAACTTCATTTACAATGCATTAACTAAAAGTTACAGATTAACCATATAATCACAAATGTTTCTGATTTCACTCCGAACTCGTGTAGAATTTGATGCGATCATATCTTGCTCTATTTTGTGCCGTTGAAAGCGTTTAATATCTCGTTGGAAAGATCTTACCGAGTTCTAAAACTTTTCTTCAGGCGCTGGTTTAATAATATCAAGGAATGATTGCCTAATTACTAAAATACACTGTATTTACGCTAAACGTGCTCTATTTTCGCTGAAAACGCTAAATCATAGAGATAAGGCTAAGTATTTGTGTCACTCATATCTTGCTGTGTGTTTATCTGTTTGGATCGTATTTTATGTCGTTGGAAAGATAGATCGGAGCTATAAAGCTATTGTTCCAACTTCATTTACAATGCATTAATTATAAGTTACATATTACCATATATTCACAAATGTTTCTGATTTCACTCCGAACTCGTGTAGAATTTGAGGCGATCACATCTTGCTCTATTTTGTGCCGTTGAAAGAGTTTAATATCTCGTTGGAAAGATCTTACCGAGTTCTAAAACTTGTCTTCAGGCGCGGGTTTCAAAGTATCAAGGGATGATTGCCTAATTACTGAAATACACTGTATTTACGCAAAAAGTGCTTTATTTTCGCTGAAAACGCTAAATCATGGAGATGAGGCTAAGTATTTGAGACACTCATATCTTGCTGTGTGTTTATCCATTTGGAGCGTATTATATCTCGTTGTAAAGATAGATCGGAGATCTAAAGCTATTGTTCAAACTTCATTTACAATGCATTAATTAAAAGTTACAGATTAACCATATATTCACAAATGTTTCTGATTTCACTCCGAACTCGTGTAGAATGTGATGCGATCATATCATGCTCAATTTTGTGCCGTTGAAAGCGTTTAATATCTCGTTGGAAATATCTTACCGAGTTCTAAAACTTGTCTTCAGGCTCTAGTTTCAGAATATCAAGGGATGATTGCCTAATTACTAAAATACACTGTATTTACGCTAAAAGTGCTCTATTTTCGCTGAAAACGCTAAATCATAGAGATAAGGCTAAGTATTTGTGACACTCATATCTTGCTGTGTGTTTATTCGTTTGGAGCGTATTGTATCTCGTTGGAAAGATAGATCGGAGCTCTAAAGCAATTGCTCCAACTTCATTTACAATGAATTAATTAAAAGTTACAGATTAACAATATATTGACAAATGTTTCTGATTTAACTCCGAACTCGTGTAGAATTTGATGTGATCATATCTTGCTCTACTTTGTGCTGTTGAAAGCGTTTAAGATCTTAGAGAGATATAAAATTTGTCTTCAGGCGCTGGTTTCAAAATATCAAGGGATGATTGCCTAATTACTAAAATACACTGTATTTATGCTAAAAGTGCTCTATTTTCGCTGAAAAAGCTAAATCATAGAGATAAGGCTAAGTATTTGTGATGCTCATATCTTGCTATGTGTTTATCTGTTTGGATCGTATTATATCTAGTTGGAAAGATAGATCGGACGCTCTAAAGCTATTGTTCCAACTTCATTTACAATGCATTAATTAAAAGTTACAGATTAACCATATATTCACAAATGTTTCTGATTTCACTCTGAACTCGTGTAGAATTTGATGCGATCATATCTTGCTCTATTTTGTGCTGTTGAAAGCGTTTAATATCTCGTTGATAAGATCTTACCGAGTTCTAAAACTTGTCTTCAGGCGCCGGTTTGAAAATATCACGGGATGATTGCCTAATTACTAAGATACACTTTATTTACGCTAAAAGTGCTCTATTTTCGCTGAAAACGCTAAATCATAGAGATAAGGCTAAGTATTTATGACACTCATATCTTGTTATGTGTTTATCCGTTTGGAGCGTAATATATCTCGTTGGAAAGATAGATCGGACCTCTAAAACTAATTTTCCAACTTCATTTGCAATGCATTAATTAAAACTTATAGATTAACCATATATTCACAAATGTTTCTGATTTCACTCTGAACTCGTGTAGAATTTGATGCGATCATATCTTGCTCTATTTTGTACCGTTGAAAGCGTTTAGTATCTCGTTGGAAAGATCTTACCGAGTTCTAAAACTTGTCGTCAGGCGCTGGTTTAAAAATATCAAGGGATAATTGTCTTATTATTATTATTACTATTATTATTATTATTATAATAATTATTATTATTATTATTATTATTATTATTATTATCATCTTTATCATTATAATTATTATCATTGTTATTATTACCATTGTTATTATTATCATTGTTATTATTATCATTGTTATCATTATCATTTTTATTATTATCGTTATTATTATCATTATTATTATTATCATTATTATTATCATTATTATTATTATCATCATTATTATTATCATTATTATTATTATAATTATTATTATCATCATTATTATTATTATCATCATCATGATTATTATTATTATTATTATTATTCATATTATTATTATTATTATTACTATTACTATTATTATTATTATTATTACTATTATTATTATTACTATTATTATTATTACTATTATTATTATTATCACTATTATCATCATCATTATTACTATTATTATTATTATTAGGGGTATTATTATTGTTATTTTATTATTATTATTATTATTATTATTATTACTATTATTATTACTATTATTATTATTATTACTATTATTATTACTATTATTATTATTACTATTATTATTACTATTATTATTACTATTATTATTATTATTACTATTATTATTATTAGTATTACTATTATCATCATCATTATTACTATTATTATTATTATTATTATTTTTATTATTATTATTATTATTATTAGGGGTATTATTATTGTTATTTTATTATTATTATTATTATTATTATTATTATTACAAATATTTCTGTATTTACGCTAAAAGTGCTCTATTTTCGCTGAAAACGCTAAATCATAGAGATAAGGCTAAGTATCTGTGCACTCATATCTTGCTGTGTGTTTATCCGTTTGGAGCGTATTATATCTCGTTGGAAAGATAGATCGGAGCTCTAAAGCAATTGTTCCAACTTCATTTACAATGCATTAATTAAAAGTTACAGATTAACCATATATTCACAAATGTTTCTGATTTCACTCCGAACTCGTGTAGAATTTGATTCGATCATGTCTTGCTCTATTTTGTGCCGTTGAAAGTGTTTAATATCTCAATGGAAAGATCTTACCGAATTCTAAAACTTGTCTTCAGGCGCTGGTTTCAAAATATCAATGGATGATTGCCTAATTACTAAAATACACTGTATTTACGCAAAAAGTGCTTTATTTTCACTGAAAACGCTAAATCATAGAGAAGGCTAAGTATTTGTGACACTCATATCTTGCTTTGTGTTTATCCATTTGGAGCGTATTATATCTCGTTGCAAAGATAGATCGGGGCTCTAAAGCTATTTTTCCAACTTCATTTACACTGCATTAATTAAAAGTTACATATTAACCATATATTCACAAATGTTTCTGATTTCACTCCGAACTCGTGTAGAATTTGAAAGCGTTTAATGTCTCGTTGGAAAGATCTTATCGAGTTCTAAAACTTGTCTTCAGGAGCTGGTTTCAAAATATCAAGGGATGATTGCCTAATTACTAAAATGCACTGTATTTACGCTAAAAGTGCTCTATTTTTGCTGAAAACGCTAAATCATAGAGATAAGGCTAAGTATTCGTGACACTCATATCTTGCTGTGTCTTTATCCATTTAGAGCGTATTATATCTCGTTGGAAAGATAGATCGGATATCTAAAGCTATTGTTCCAACTTCATTTACAATGAATTAATTAAGAGTTACAGATTAACCATATATTCACAAATGTTTCTGATTTCTCTCCGAACTCATGTAGAATGTGATGCGATCATATAATGCTCTATTTTGTGCCGTTGAAAGCGTTTAATATCTCGTTGGAAAGATCTTACCGAGTTCTAAAACTTGTCTTCAGGCTCGGGTTTGAGAATATCAAGGGATGATCGCCTAATTACTAAAATACACTGCATTTACGCTAAAAGTCCTCTATTTTCGCTGAAAACGCTAAATCATAGAGATAAGGCTAAGTATTTGTGACACTCATATCTTTCTGTGTGTTTATTCGTTTGGAGCGTATTATATCTCGTTGGAAATATAGATCGGAGATCTAAATCTATTGCTCCAACTTCATTTTCAATGCATTAATTAAAAGTTACAGATTAACCATATATTCACAAATGTTTCTGATTTCACTCCGAACTCGTGTAGAATTTGATGCGATCATATCTTGCCCTATTTTGTACCGTTGAAAGCGTTTAATATCTAGTTTGAAAGACCTTACCGAGTTCTCAAACTTGTCTTCAGGCGCTGGTTTCAAACTATCAAGGGATGATTGCGTAATTACAAAAATACACTGTATTTACGCTAAAAGTGCTCTATTTTCGCTGAAAACGCTAAATCAATGTGATAAGGCTAAGTATTTGTGACACTCATATCTTGCTGTGTGCCTATCCGTTTGGAGCGTATTATATCTCGTTGGAAAGATAGATCGGAGATCTAAAGCTATTGTTCCAACTTCATTTACAATGCGTTAATTAAAAGTTACATATTAACCATATATAAACAAATGTTTCTGATTTCACTCCGAACTCGTGTAGAATTTGATGTGATCATATCTTGCTCTATTTTGTGCCGTTGAAAGTGTTTAATATCTCGATGGAAAGATCATACCGAGTTCTAAAACTTGTCTTCAGGCGCTGGTTTCAAAGTATCAATGGATGATTGCCTAATTACTAAAATACACTGTATTTACGCTAAAAGTGCTCTATTTTCGCTGAAAACGCTACATCATAGAGAGAAGGCTAAGTATTTATGACACTCATATCTTGTTGTGTGTTTATCCATTTGAAGCGTATTATATCTCGTTGGAAAGATAGATCGGGGATCTAAAGCTATTGTTCCAACTTCATTTACAATGCATTAATTAAAAGTTACAGATTAACCATATATTCACAAATGTTTGTGATTTCACTCTGAACTCGTGTAGAATTTGATGCACTCATATCTTGCTCTATTTTGTGCCGTTCAAAGCGTTTAATATCTCGTTGGAAAGATCTTACCGAGTTCTAAAACTTGTCTTCAGGCGCTGGTTTCAAAGTATCAAGGGATGATTGCCTAATTACTAAAATACACTGTATTTACGCTAAAAGTGCTCTATTTTAGCTGAAAACGCTAAATCCTAGAGATAAGGCTAAGTATTTGTGACACTCATATCCTGCTGTGTGTTTATCCGTTTAGAGCGTATTATATCTCGTTGTAAAGATAGATCGGAGATCTAAAGCTATTGTTCCAACTTCATTTACAATGAATTAATTAAGAGTTACAGATTAACCATATATTCACAAATGTTTCTGATTTCACTCCGAACTCGTGTAGAATGTGATGCGATCATATCATGCTCAATTTTGTGCCGTTGAAAGCGTTTAATATCTCGTTGGAAATATCTTACCGAGTTCTAAAACTTGTCTTCAGGCTCTAGTTTCAGAATATCAAGGGATGATTGCCTAATTACTAAAATACACTGTATTTACGCTAAAAGTGCTCTATTTTCGCTGAAAACGCTAAATCATAGAGATAAGGCTAAGTATTTGTGACACTCATATCTTGCTGTGTGTTTATTCGTTTGGAGCGTATTGTATCTCGTTGGAAAGATAGATCGGAGCTCTAAAGCAATTGCTCCAACTTCATTTACAATGAATTAATTAAAAGTTACAGATTAACAATATATTGACAAATGTTTCTGATTTAACTCCGAACTCGTGTAGAATTTGATGCGATCACATCTTGCTCTATTTTGTGCCGTAGAAAGCGTTTAATATCTCGTTGGAAATATCTTACCGAGTTCTAAAACTTGTCTTCAGGCTCAGGTTTCAGAATATCAAGGGATGATTGCCTAATTACTAAAATACACTGTATTTACGCTAAAAGTGCTCTATTTTCGCTGAAAACGCTAAATCATAGAGATAAGGCTAAGTATTTGTGACACTCATATCTTGCTGTGTGTTTATTCGTTTGGAGCGTATTATATCTCGTTGGAAAGATAGATCGGAGCTCTAAATCTACTGCTCCAACTTCATTTACAATGCATTAATTAAAAGTTACAGATTAACCATATATTCACAAATGTTTCTGATTTCACTCCGAACTCGTGTAGAATTTGATGCGATCATATCTTGCCCTATTTTGTGCCGTTGAAAGCGTTTAATATCTCGTTAGAAAGGCCTTACCGAGTTCTCAAACTTGTCTTCAGGCTCTGGTTTCAAAATATCAAGGGATGATTGCCTAATTACAATAATACACTGTATTTACGCTAAAAGTGCTCTATTTTCGCTGAAAACGCTAAATCATAGAGATAAGGCTAAGTATTTGTGACACTCATATCTTGCTGTGTGTCTATCCGTTTGGAGCGTATTATATCTCGTTGGAAAGATAGATCGGAGATATAAAGCTATTGTTCCAACTTCATTTACAATGCATTAATTAAAAGTTACATATTAACCATATATAAACAAATGTTTCTGATTTCACTCCGAACTCGTTTAGAATTTGATGCGATTATATATCGCTTTTTTTTGTGCCATTGAAAGGGTTTAATATCTCGTTGGAATGATCTTACCAAGTTATAAAACTTGTCTTCAGGCTCTGGATTTAAAATAGCAAGGGATGATTTCCTAATTTCTAAAATACACTTTATTTACGCTAAAAGTGCTCTATTTTCGCTGAAAACGCTAAATCATAGAGATAAGGCTAAGTATTTGTGACACTCATATCTTGCTGTGTGTTTATCCGTTTGGAGCGTATTATATCTAGTTGGAAAGATAGATCGGAGCTCTAAAGCTATTGTTCCAAGTTCATTTACAATGCATTAATTAAAAGTTACAGATTAACCATATATTCCCAAATATTTCTGATTTCACTCCGAACTCGTGTAGAATGTGATGCGATCATATCATGCTCTATTTTGTGCCGTTGAAAGGGTTTAATATCTCGTTGGAAAGATCTTACCGAGTTATAAAACTTGTCTTCAGGATCTGGTTTCAGAATATCAAGGGATGATTGCCTAATTACTAAAATACACTGTATTTACGCTAAACGTACTCTATTTTCGCTGAAAACGCTAAATCATAGAGATAAGGCTAAGTATTTGTGACACTCATATCTTTATGTGTGTTTATCCGTTTGGAGCGTATTATATCTCGTTGGAAAGATAGATCGGAGCTCTAAAGCCATTGTTCCAACTTCATTTACAATGCATTAATTAAAAGTTACATATTAACAATATATTCACAAATGCTTCTGATTTCGCTCCGAACTCGTGTAGAATTTGATGCGATCATATCTTGCTCTAATTTGTGCCGTTGAAAGCGTTTAATATCTCGTTGGAAATATCTTACCGAGTTCTAAAACTTGTCTTGAGGCGCTGGTTTCAAAATATCAAGGGATTAGTGCCTAATTACTAAAATACACTGTATTTACGCTAAAAGTGCTCTATTTTAGCTGAAAACGCCAAATCATAGAGATAAGGCTAAGTATTTGTGACACTCATATCCTGCTGTGTGTTTATCCGTTTGGGGCGTATTATATCTCACTTGAAAGATAGATCGGAGCTCTAAAGCTATTGTTCCAACTTCATTTAGATTATATTAATTAAAAGTTACAGATTAACCATATATTCACAATTGTTTCTGATTTCACTCCGAACTCGTGTAGAATTTGATGTGATCATATCTTGCTCTATTTTGTACCGTTGAAAGCGTTTATTATCTCGTTGGAAAGATCTTACCGAGTTCTAAAACTTGTCTTCAGGCGATGCTTTCAATTTTTTTGGATAAAGGGTAATTATATATATTATCCAAAAGAGTTTCTGTACAAGTAAGGCAAAAAATATGGGGGACAAAAATGGGGCTATCCCAAATGGGATATACCATAAACCTGTGGGCTATACAATTAGTCCCAAATCACACAAAATAAGGCATGTAGCCGCACCCAATCAAATGTCAAAAAGTAATAAGCTCATGAGGGTAAATACTATAGAGGATCTTATACAGCATGTATTGGATCCTGGCAAAAACATCTTCCTCATGGGTCTTTTTATCATCAAATCTGGTGGCATTTCGAACTCTCCATAACAAGTAGATAGTATAGATGAATGCAATTCTGAGTGCCTTGTCCTTGATCCCCGCGCCTACATGATTCTTCCTAATCCACTTGACTATGCTTTCCAGGGTAGACATCTCTCTAGGCATTCCAATCCATGCTCTTACTTTGCTCCAAACTGTTCCTGTAAATTGACAACCAAAGAACAGGTGTGGCACCGTCTCCGGTTCACCCTTGCAAAATGGGAGTGTTAATCACATCAAGCCTACTAAGATTATCATATGTTGCAAGGCGGGTAGCGGAAGGCAAGCCATGCAATGAATGAGAACTTAGGAGGTATGTGAGCTTTCCAAATAAAGGGCATCCACACCTGTTTGGTGCCCTTGACTCTAATCAAGTCATACACTTTTGAAGAGCACAATTTCCCATTTGTAACCATCTTAGAGAGGGCTGTTTTTGTGCTCTCAATGGAGTCATATTTTGAGACAAGGATGTCTCGGATCAGCCCCAACTTCTTAGTAAGCTGGGAGTCCCTAGTGTGTGGGGAAAATTCCTAAAATAATAAAATACAGGCCCTGCTTTCAAAATATCAAGGGATGATTGCCTAATTACTAAAATACACTGTATTTACACTAAAAGTGCTCTGTTTTCACTGAAAACGCTAAATCATAGAGATAAGGCTAAGTATTTGTGACACTCATATCTTGTTGTGTGTTTATCCGTTTGGAGTGTATTATATCTCGTTGGAAAAATAGATCGGATCTCTAAAGCTATTGTTCCAACTTCATTAACAATGCATTAATTAAAAGTTACAGATTAACGATATATTCTCAAATGTTTCTGATTTCAATCCGAACTCGTGTAGAACTTGATGTGATCATATCTTGCTCTATTTTGTGCCGTTGAAAGCGTTTAATATCTTGTTGGAAAGATCATAACGAGTTCTAAAACTTGTCTTCAGGCGCTGGTTTCAAAATATTAAGGGATGATTTCCTAATTACTGAAATTGCTCTATTTCATAGAGATAAGGCTAAGTATTTGTGACACTCATTACTAAAAGTGCTCTATTTTCGCTGAAAACGCTAAATCATAGAGATAAGGCTAAGTATTTGTGACACTCATATCTTGCTGCGTGTTTATCCGTTTGAAGCGTATTATATCTCGTTGGAAAGATAGATCGGAGCTCTAAATTTATTTTTCCAACTTGATTTAAAATGCATTAATTAAAAGTTACATATTAACCATATATTCACAAATGTTTCTGATTTCACTCCGAACTCGTGTAGAATTTGATGCGATCATATCTTGCTCTATTTTGTGCCGTTGAAAGCGTTTAATATCTCGTTTGAAAGATCTTACCGATTTCTAAAACTTGTCTTCAGTCGCTGGTTTCAAAATATCAAGGGATTACTTCCTAATTGTTAAAATACACTGTATTTACGCTAAAAGTGCTCTATTTTAGCTGAAAACGCTAAATCATAGAGATAAGGCTAAGTATTTGTGACACTCAAATCCTGCTGTGTGTTTATCCGTTTGGGGCTTATTATATCTCGTTGGAAAGATAGATCGGAGCTCTAACGCTATTGTTCCAAATTCATTTACAATACATTAATTAAAAGTTACAGATTAACCATATATTCACAAATGCTTCTGATTTCACTCCGAACTCGTGTAGAATTTGATGCGATCATATCTTGCTCTATTTGGTGCCGTTGAAAGCGTTTAATATCTCGTTGGAAAGATCTTACCGAGTTCTAAAACTTGTCTTCAGGCGCTGGTGTCAAAATATCAAGGGAGGATTACGAAATTACTAAAATACACTGTATTTACGCTAAACGTGCTCTATTTTCGCTGAAAACGCTAAATCATTGAGATAAGGCTAAGTATTTGTGACACTCATATCTTGGTGTGTGTTTATCCGTTTGGAGCGTATTATATCTCGTTGGAAAGATAGATCGGAGCTCTAAAGCTATTGTTCCAACTTCATTAACAATGCATTAATTAAAAGTTAAAGATTAATGATATATTCACAAATGTTTCTGATTTCACTCCGAACTCGTGTAGAATTTGATGCGATCATATCTTGCTCTATTTTGTGCCGTTGAAAACGTTTAATATCTCGTTGGAAAGATCTTACCGAGTTCTAAAACTTGTCTTCAGGCTCTGGTTTAAAAATATCAACAGATGATTGCCTAATTACTAAAATACACTGTCTTTACGCTAAAAGTGCTCTATTTTAGCTGAAAACGCTAAATCCTAGAGATAAGGCTAAGTATTTGTGACACTCATATCCTGCTGTGTGTTTATCCGTTTAGAGCGTATTATATCTCGTTGGAAAGATAGATCGGAGATCTAAAGCTATTGTAATAACTTCATTTACAATGCATTAATTAAAAGTTACAGATTAACCATATATTCACAAATGTTTCTGATTTCACTTTAAAATCGTGCTCTATTTTTTGCCTTTAAAATCATTTAATATCTCGTTGGAAAGATCTTACCAATTTCTAAAATCAGAAACTTTAGTGAATATATGGTTAATCTGTAACTTTTAAATAATGCATTGTAAATCAAATTGGAACAATACCTTTAGATCTCCGATCTATTTTTCCAACGACATATAATACGCTCCAAACGGATAAACACACAGCAAGATATGAGTGTCACAAATACATAGCCTTATCTCTATGATTTAGCATTTTAAGCGAAAATAGAGCACTTTTAGCGTAAATACAGTGTATTTTAGTAATTAGGCAATAATCCATTGATATTTTGAAACCAGCGCCTGAAGACAAGTTTTAGAACTCGGTAAGATCTTTCCTACGAGATATTAAAGGCTTTCAACGGCACAAATTAGAGCAAGATATGATCGTATAAACTTCTACACGACTTCGGAGTGAAATCAGAAACATTTGTGAATATATGGTTAATCTGTAACTTTTATTTAAAGCATTGTAAATGAAGTTGGAACAATAGCTTTAGAGCTCCGATCTATCTTTCCAACGAGATATAATACGCTCCAAACGGATAAACAAACAGCAGGATATGAGTGTCACAAATACATAGTCTTATCTATATGATTTACACAGTGTATTTTAGTAATTAGGCAGTCATCCCTTGATTTTTTGAAACCAGCGCCTGAAGACAAGTTTTAGAACTCATTAAGATCTTTCCAACTAGTAATTAAACGCTTTCAACGGCACAAAATAGAGCAAGATATGATCGCATCAAATTCTTGACGAGTTCAGAGTGAAGTCAGAAACATATGTGAATATATGGTTAATCTGTAACTTTTAATGAATGCATTGTAAATTAAGTTGGAACAATAGCTTTAGAGGTCCGATCTATCTTTCCAACGAGATATAATACGCTCCAAACGGATAAACACACAGCAAGATATGAGTGTGACAAATACTTAGCCTTATCTCTAAGATTTAGCGTTTTCAGCGAAAATAGAGCACTTTTAGCGTAAATACAGTGTATTTTAGTAATTAGGCAATCATCCCTTGATATTCTGAAACCAGAGACTGAAGACAAGTTTTAGAACTGGGTAAGATATTTCCAACGAGATATTAAATGCTTTCAACGGCACAAAATAGAGCAAGATACGATCGCATCAAATTCTACACGAGTTCGGAGTGAAATCAGAAACATTTGGGAATATATGGTTAATCTGTAACTTTTAATTAATGCATTGTAAATGAAGTTGGAACAATACCTTTAGAGCTCCGATCTATCTTTCCAACGAGATTTAATACGCTCCAAACGGATAAACACACAGCAAGATATGAGTGTCACAAATACTTAGCCTTATCTCTATGATTTAGTGTTTTCAGCGAAAATAGAGCACTATTAGCGTAAATACAGTGTACTTTAGTAATTAGGAAATCATCATTTGATATTCTGAAACCATAGCCTGAAGACTAGTTTTAGAACTCGGTAAGATCTTTCCAAGGAGATATTAAATGCTTTCAACGGCACAAAATAGAGCATGATATGATCGCATCACATTCTACACGAGTTCGGAGTGAAATCAGAAACATTTGTGAATATATGGTTAATCTGTAACTTTTAATTAATGCATTGTAAATGAAGTTGGAACAATAGCTTTAGAGGTCCGATCTATCTTTCCAACGAGATATAATACGCTCCAAACGGATAAACACACAGCAAGATATGAGTGTGACAAATACTTAGCCTTATCTCTAAGATTTAGCTTTTTCAGCGAAAATAGAGCACTTTTAGCGTAAATACAGTGTATTTTAGTAATTAGGCAATCATCCCTTGATATTCTGAAACCAGATCCTGAAGACAAGTTTTATAACTCGGTTAGATCTTTCCAACGAGATATTAAACGCTTTCAACGGAACAAATTAGAGCAAGATATGATCGCATCAAATTCTACACGAGTTCGGAGTGAAATCAGAAACATTTGTGAATATATGGTTAATCTGTAACTTTTAATTAACTCATTGTAAATGAAGTTAGAACAATAGCTTTAGATCTCCGATCTATCTTTCCAACTAGATATAATACGATCCAAACGGATACACACACAGCAAGATATGAGTGTCACAAATACTTAGCCTTATCTCTATGATTTAGCGTTTTCAGCAAAAATAGAGCACTTTTAGCGTAAATACAGTGTATTTTAGTAATTAGGTAATCATCCCTTGATATTTTGAAACCAGCGCCTGAAGACAAGTTTTAGAACTCGGTAATATCTTTCCAACGAGATATTAAACGCTTTCAACGGCACAAAATAGAGCAAGATTTGATCGCATCAAATTCTACACGAGTTCGGAGTGAAATCAGAAACATTTGTGAATATATGGTTAATCTTTAACTTTTAATTAATGCATTGTGAATTAAGTTGGAAAAATAGCTTTAGAGCCCCGATCTATCTTTCAAACGAGATATAATACGCTCCAAATGGATAAACACACAGCAAGATATGAGTGTCTCAAATACTTAGCCTTATCTCTACGATTTATCGTTTTCAGCGAAAATAGAGCACTTTTAGCGTCAATACAGTGTATTTCAGTAATTAGGCAATCATCCCTTGATATTCTGAAACCAGAGCCTGAAGACGAGTTTTAGAACTCGGTAAGATCTTTCCAACGAGATATTAAACGCTTTCAACGGCACAAAATAGAGCATGATATGATCGCATCACATTCTACACGAGTTCGGAGTGAAATCAGAAACATTTGGGAATATATGGTTAATCTGTAACTTTTAATTAATGCATTGTAAATGAAGTTGGAACAATAGCTTTAGATCTCCGATCTATCTTTCCAACGAGATATAATACGCTCCAAACGGATAAACACACAGCAAGATATGAGTGTCACAAATAATTAGCCTTATCTCTATGATTTAGCGTTTTCAGCGAAAATAGAGCACTTTTAGCGTAAATACAGTGTATTTTAGTAATTAGGCAATCATCCCTTGATATTTTGAAACCAGCTCCTGTAGACAAGTTTTAGAACTCGGTAAGATCTTTCTAACGAGATATTAAACACTTTGAACGGCACAAAATAGAGCAAGATATGATCGCATCAAATTCTACACGAGTTCGGAGTGAAATCAGAAACATTTGTGAATATATGATTAATCTGTAACTTTTAATTAATGCATTGTAAATGAAGTTGGAACAATAGCCTTAGAGCTCCGACCTATCTTTCCAACGAGATATAATACGCCCCAAACGGATAAACACACAGCAGGCTATGAGTGTCACGAATACTTAGCCTTATCTCTGTGATTTAGCGTTTTCAGCTACAATAGAGCACTTTTAGCGTAAATACAGTGTATTTTAATAATTATGAAATAATCCCTTGATATTTTTAAACCAGCGCCTGAAGCCAAGTTTTAAAAATCGGTAAGATCTTTCAAACGAGATATTAAACGCTTTCAACGGCACAAAATAGAGCAAGATATGATCGCATCAAATTCTACACGAGTTCGGAGTGAAATCAGAAACATTTGTGAATATATGGTTAATATGTAACTTTTAATTAATGCATTGTAAATGAAGTTGGAACAATAAATTTAGAGCTCCGATCTAACCTTCCAACGAGATATAATACGCTCCAAACGAATAAACACACAGCAAGATACGAGTGTCACAAATAATTAGCCTTATCTCTATGATTTAGCGTTTTCAGTGAAAACAGAGCACTTTTAGTGTAAATACAGTGTATTTTAGTAATTAGGCAATCATCCCTTGATATTTTGAAAGCAGCGCCTGTATTGACCCCCTTTTTGGTTGGCCTTCACCTTGTTTTTGGTGACTGGCCGAGGGCTGTTTTGTGATGCTGCTTTCTTTGGTTTTGCTTGGTTTGGGTTGTCCGTGCTTGGACAGCCTTCAGTTTTGTTTCTTCTTTTCTTGTAAATTCTTTAACCCCCCTCTTCTCTTGGGTGTTTACTTTAATATACTTACGTTTCACCCAAACAAAATTGAAAGCAGCGCCTGTATTTTAGTATTTTAGGAATTTTAAGATGGTTACAAATGGGAAATTGTGCTCTTCAAAAGTGTATGACTTGATTAGAGTCAAGGGCACCAAACAGGCGTGGATGCCCTTTATTTGGAAACCTTACATACCTCCTAAGTTCTCATTCATTGCATGGCTTGCCTTCCGCAACCGCCTTGCAACGTATGATAATCTTAGTAGGCTTGATGTGATTAACATTTGCCCATTTTGCAAGGGTGAACTGGAGACGGTGCCACACCTTTTCTTTGGTTGTCAATTTACAAGCACAGTTTGGAGCAAAGTAAGAGCATGGATTGGAATGCTTAGAGAGATGTCTACCCTGGAAAGCTCAGTCAAGTGGATTAGGAAGGATCATGCAGGCGCGGGGATCAAGGCCAAGGCAGTCAGAATTGCATTCATCTATACTATCTACTGGTTATGGATAGTTCGAAATGCCACCAGATTTGATGATAAGAAGACTCATGAGGAAGATGTTTTTGCCAGGATCCAATACATGGTGTATAAGATCCTCTATAGTATTTACCCTCATGAGCTTATTACTTTTTGACATTTCATAGGGTGCGGCTACATGCCTTATTTTGTGTGATTTGGGACTGATTGTATAGCCCACAGGTTTATGGTATATCCCATGTTGGGATAGCCCCATTTTTGTCCCCCATTTGTTTTGCCTTACTTGTACAGAAACTCTTTTGGATGATATATGTAATTACCCTTTATCCAAAAAATTGAAATCAGCGCCTAAAGACAAGTTTTAGAACTCGGTAAGATGGTCCATGGAGTCTACCTCCAAGGGAGGTGTGTGTGGACCTTTGTTCCACACACGAAGGACTCTAGACTTATGAAGGCATTAGCAAATGTCCGGGATTTGATACTGTCCAAATTCCCTTCTGTAGGGGTGGCCGTGACTAACTTAGAGAAGAGTTCCCTTAATGGGAAATTCTCTTCCTCTAAGGTATATGACTTGCTTAGAACCAAAGGGACTGCCCATCCTTGGATGTCCTTTATTTGGAAAAACTACATTCCCCCCAAGTTCTCGTTCATTACTTGGCTAGCCTTCCGGGGTCGGTTAGCCACTTATGACAACTTGGGGTTTTTAGATATCAATGATGCTTGTCTTTTTTGTAAGGGTGGCCCGGAAACGGTGCCACACCTATATTTTGAATGTACTTTTACAGGACAGGTTTGGACTTTGGTGAAGAATTGGCTTGGACTTTCAAGGAGGATGAGCACATTGTTGAGTACAGCTAAATGGATAAAGAAAGAGCACAATGGAGTGCATGCAAAGGCCAAGGGAGTCAGAATTGCTTTTTGCTACACCGTTTATTGGATATGGCGTACAAGGAACATGATATTTTTGAGAAGATCCAACCTAACGTGGAGGACATGGTTAAGAACATTAAGTTCATGGTGTACAAAATTCTCTATGCTATGTACCCGTTTGATAGGATAACATTTTAAATTCTGTCTTTTGCTATTTCGTCACCGGTTTTTGTGATGGCTAGCATGTATATGTAGCTAGATGAGGTTTTGTGAGGTGATAGGGTATCCTTTCTTGGGATGACCTTGTTTTTTATTTTTGGGACTGTACAGTTGTACATAAACACTTTGGATATATATATATTTACATTTTATCCAAAAAAAAAACCCGGTAAGATCTTTCCAACGAGCTATTAAACGCTTTCAACGGCACAAAATAGAGCAAGATATGATCGCATAAAATTCTACACGAGTTCAGAGTGCAATCAGAAACATTTGTGAATATATGGTTAATCTGTAACTTTTAATTAATGTAATGTAAATGAAGTTGGAACAATAGCTTTAGAACTCCGTAAGATATTTCCAACGAGATATTAAACGCTTTCAACGGCACAAATTAGAGCAAGATATGATCGCATCAAATTCTACACGAGTTCGGAGTGAAATCAGAAACATTTGTGAATATATGGTTAATATGTAACTTTTAATTAATGCATTGTAAATGACGTGGGAACAATAGATTTAGAGCTCCGATCTATCTTTCCAACGAGATATAATACGCTCCAAACGGATAAACACACAGCAAGATATGAGTGTCACAAATACTTAGCCTTATCTCTATGATTTAGCGTTTTCAGCGAAAATAGAGCACTTTTAGCGTAAATACAGTGTATTTAAGTAATTAGGCAATAATCCATTGATATTCGGAAACAAAAGCCTGGAGACAAGTTTTAGAACTCGGTAAGATCTTTCGAACTAGATATTAAACGCTTTCAACGGCACAAAATAGAGCATGATATGATCGCATCACATTCTACACGAGTTCGGAGTGAAATCAGAAACATTTGGGAATATATGGTTAATCTGTAACTTTTAATTAATGCATTGTAAATGAAGTTGGAACAATAGCTTTAGATCTCCGATCTATCTTTCCAACGAGATAAAATACGCTCCAAACGGATAAACACACAGCAAGATATGAGTGTCACTAATACTTAGCCTTATCTCTATGATTTAGCGTTTTCAGCGAAAATAGGACACTTTTAGAGTAAATACAGTGTAGTTTAGTAATTAGGCAATCATCCCTTGCTAGTTTTAAACCAGCGCCTGAAGACAAGTTTTAGAACTCGGTAAGATCTTTCCAACGAGATATTAAACGCTTTCAAGGGCACAAAATAAAGCAAGATATGATCGCATCAAATTCTACACGAGTTCGGAGTGAAATCAGAAACATTTGTTTATATATGGTTAATCTGTAACTTTTAATTAATGCATTGTAAATGAAGTTGGAAAATAGCTTTAGAGCTCCGATCTATCTTTTCAACGAGATATAATACGCCCCAAACGGATAAACACACAGCAGGATATGAGTGTCACCAATACTTAGCCTTATCTCTATGATTTAGCGTTTTCAGCTAAAATAGAGCACTTTTAGCGTAAATACAGTGTATTTTAGTAATTAGGAAATAATCCCTTGATTGTTTGAAACCAGCGCCTGAAGAAAAAGTTTAGAACTCGGTAATATCTTTCAAACGAGATATTAAACGCTTTCAACGGCACAATAAAGAGCAAGATATGGTCGCATCAAATTCTACACGAGTTCGGAGTGAAATCAGAAACATTTGTGAATATATGGTTAATATGTAACTTTTAACTAATGCATTGTAAATGTAGTTGGTACAATAGTTTTAGAGCTCCGATCTATCTTTACAACGAGTTATAATACGCTCCAAACGGATAAACACACAGCAAGATATGAGTGTCACAAATACTTAGCTTTATCTCTATGATTTAGCGTTTTCAGCGAAAATAGAGCACTTTTAGTGTAAATACATTGTATTTTAGTAATTAGGCAATAATCCCTTGATATTCTGAAACCAGAGCCTAAAGACAAGTTTTAGAACTCGGTAAGATCTTTCTAACAAGATATTAAACGCTTTCAACGGCACAAAAAAGAGCATGATATGATCGCATCACATTCTACAGGAGTTCAGAGTGAAATCAGAAACATTTGGGAATATATGGTTAATCTGTAACTTTTAGTTAATGCATTGTAAATGAAGTTGGAACAATAGCTTTAGATCTCCGATCTATCTTTCCAACAAGATATAATACGCTCCAAACGGATAAACACACAGCAAGATATGAGTGTCACAAATACTTAGCCTTATCTCTATGATTTAGCGTTGTCAGCGAAAACAGAGCACTTTTAGCGTAAATACAGTGTATATTAGTAATTAGGCAATCATCCCTTGCTATTTTGAAACCAGCGCCTGAAGATAAGTTTTAGAACTTGGTAAGATCTTTCCAACGAGATATTAAACGCTTTCAATGGCACAAAATAAAGAATGATATGATCGCATCAAATTCTACACGAGTTCGGAGTGAAATCAGAAACATTTGTTTATATATGGTTAATTTGTAACTTTTAATTAATGCATTGTAAATTAAGTTGGAACAATAGCTTTAGAGATCCGATCTATCTTTCCAACGAGATATAATACGCCCCAAACGGATAAACACAGAGCAGGATATGAGTGTCACAACTACATAGCCTTATCTCTATGATTTAGCGTTTTCAGCTAAAATAGAGCACGTTTAGCGTAAATACAGTGAATTTTAGTAATTAGGCAATAATCCCTTGATATTTTGAAACCAGCGCCTGAAGACAAGTTTTACAACTCGGTAAGATATTTGCAATGAGATATTAAACGCCTTCAACGGCACAAATTAGAGCAAGATATGATCGCATCAAATTCTACACGAGTTCGGAGTGAAATCAGAAACATTTGTGAATATATGGTTAATATGTAACTTTTAATTAAGTCATTGTAAATGACGTGGGAACAATAGCTTTCGAGCTCCGATCTATCTTTCCAACGAGATATAATACGCTCCAAACGGATAAACACACAGCAAGATATGAGTGTCACAAATACTTAGCCTTATCTCTACGATTTAGCGTTTTCAGCGAAAATAGAGCACTTTTAGCGTAAATACAGTGTATGTTAGTAATTCGGCAATCATCCCTTGATATTTTGAAACAAGCGCCTGAAGACAAGTTTTAGAACACGGTAAGATCTTTCCAACGAGATATTAAACGCTTTCAAGGCACAAAATAAAGCATGATATGATCGCATCACATTCTACACGAGTTCGGAGTGAAATCAGAAACATTTGGGAATATATGGTTAATCTGTAACTTTTAATTAATGCATTGTAAATGAAGTTGGAACAATAGCTTTAGATCTCCGATCTATGTTTCCAAGGAGATATAATACGCTCCAAACGGATAAACACACATCAAGATATGAGTGTCACAAATACTTAGCCTTATCTCTATGATTTAGCCTTTTCAGCGAAAATAGAGCACTTTTAGCGTAAATACAGTGTAGTTTAGTAATTAGGCAATCATCCCTTGCTACTTTGAAACAAAAGCCTAAAGAAGAGTTTTAGAACTTGGTAAGATCTTTCCAACGAGATATTAAAAGCTTTAAATGGCCGAAATTAAAGCAAGATATGATCGCATCAAATTCTACACGAGTTCGGAGTGAAATCAGAAATATTTGTGAATATATGGTTAATATGTAACTTTTAATTAATTCATTGTAAATGACGTGGGAACAATAGATTTAGAGCTCCGATCTATCTTTCCAACGAGATATAATACGCTCCAAACGGATAAACACACAGCAAGATATGAGTGTCACAAATACTTAGCCTTATCTCTATGATTTAGCGTTTTCACCGAAAATAGAGCACTTTTAGCGTAAATACAGTGTATTTTAGTAATTAGGCAATAATCCCTTGATATTCGGAAACAAAATCCTGGAGCCAAGTTTTAGAACTCGGTAAGATCTTTCCAACGAGATATTAAACGCATTCAACGGCACAAAATAGAGCAAGATATGATCGCATCAAATTCTACACGAGTTCAGAGTGAAATCAGAAACATTTGTGAATATATGGTTAATCTTTAACTTTTAATTAATGCATTGTGAATGAAGTTGGAACAATAGCTTTAGATCTCCGATCTATCTTTCCAACGAGATAAAATACGCTCCAAACGGATAAACACACAGCAAGATATCAGTGTCACAAATACTTAGCCTTATCTCTATGATTTAGCGTTTTCAGCGAAAATAGAGCACTTTTAGCGTAAATACAGTGTAGTTTAGTAATTAGGCAATCATCCCTTGCTATTTTGAAACCAGCGCCTGAAGACAAGTTTTAGAACTCGGTAAGATCTTTCCAACGAGATATTAAACGCTTTCAATGGCACAAAATAAAGCAAGATATGATCTCATCAAATTCTACACGAGTTCGGAGTGAAATCAGAAACATTTGTTTATATATGGTTAATCTGTAACTTTTAATCAATGCATTGTAAATGAAGTTGGAAAATAGCTTTAGAGCTCCGATCTATCTTTTCAACGAGATATAATACGCCCCAAACCGATAAAGACACAGCAGGATATGAGTGTCACAAATACTTAGCCTTATCTCTATGATTTAGCGTTTTCAGCTAAAATAGAGCACTTTTAGCGTAAATACAGTGTATTTTAGTAATTAGGCAATAATCCCTTGATGTTTTGAAACCAGCGCCTGAAGACAAGTTTTAGAACTCGGTAATATCTTTCAAACGAGATATTAAACGCTTTCAACGGCACAATAAAAAGCAAGAGATTGTCCCATCAAATTCTACACGAGTTCGGAGTGAAATCAGAAACATTTGTGAATATATGGTTAATATGTAACTTTTAACTAATGCATTGTCAATGTAGTTGGTACAATAGTTTTAGAGCTCCGATATATCTTTCCAACGAGATATAATACGCTCCAAACGGATAAACACACAGCAAGATATGAGTGTCACAAATACTAAGCCTTATCTCTATGATTTAGCGTTTTCAGCGAAAATAGAGCACTTTTAGTGTAAATACATTGTATTTTAGTAATTAGGCAATCATCCCTTGATATTCTGAAACCAGAGCCTAAAGACAAGTTTTAGAACTCGGTAAGATCTTTCTAACAAGATATTAAACGCTTTCAACGGCACAAAATAGAGCATGATATGATCGCATCACATTCTACACGAGTTCGGAGTGAAATCAGAAACATTTGGGAATATATGGTTAATCTGTAACTTTTAGTTAATGCATTGTAAATGAAGTTAAAACAATAGCTTTAGATCTCCGATCTATATTTCCAACAAGATATAATACGCTCCAAACGGATAAACACACAGCAAGATATGAGTGTTACAAATACTTAGCCTTATCTCTATGATTTAGCGTTTTCAGCGAAAATAGAGCACTTTTAGCGTAAATACAGTGTATATTAGTAATTAGGCAATCATCCCTTGCTATTTTGAAACCAGCTCCTGAAGACATGTTTTAGAACTTGGTAAGATCTTTCCAACGAGATATTAAACGCTTTCAATGGCACAAAATAAAGCAAGATATGATCGCATCAAATTCTACACGAGTTCGGAGTGAAATCAGAAACATTTGTTTATATATGGTTAATTTGTAACTTTTAATTAATGCATTGTAAATGAAGTTGGAACAATAGCTTTAGAGATCCGATCTATCTTTCCAATGAGATATAATACGCCACAAACGGATAAACACATAGCCGGATATGAGTGTCACAACTACATAGCCTTATCTCTATGATTTAGCGTTTTCAGCTAAAATAGAGCACGTTTAGCGTAAATACAGTGAATTTTAGTAATTAGGCAATAATCCCTTGATATTTTGAAACCAGCGCCTGAAGACAAGTTTTACAACTCGGTAAGATATTTGCAACGAGATATTAAACGCTTTCAACGGCACAAATTAGAGCAAGATATGATCGCATCAAATTCTACACGAGTTCGGAGTGAAATCAGAAACATTTGTGAATATATGGTTAATATGTAACTTTTAATTAATGCATTGTAAATGACGTGGGAACAATAGCTTTCGAGCCCCGATCTATCTTTCCAACGAGATATAATACGCTCCAAACGGATAAACACACAGCAAGATATGAGTGTCACAAATACTTAGCCTTATCTCTACGATTTAGCGTTTTCAGTGAAAATAGAGCACTTTTAGCGTAAATATTGTGTATGTTAGTAATTAGACAATCATCCCTTGATATTTTGAAACAAGCGCCTGAAGACAAGTTTTAGAACACGGTAAGATCTTTCCAACGAGATATTAAACGCTTTCAACGGCACAAAATAAAGCATGATATGATCGCATCACATTCTACATGAGTTCGGAGTGAAATCAGAAACATTTGGGAATATATGGGTAATCTGTAACTTTTAATTATTGCATTGTAAATGAAGTTGGAACAATAGCTTTAGATCTCCGATAAACAACGAGATATAATACGCCCCAAACGGATAAACACACAGCAAGATATGACTGTCACAAATACTTAGCCTTATCTCTATGATTTAGCCTTTTCAGCGAAAATAGAGCACTTTTAGCGTAAATACAGTGTAGTTTAGTAATTAGGCAATCATCCCTTGCTATTTTAAAACAAACGCCTGAAGAAGAGTTTTAGAACATCGTAAGATCTTTGCAACGAGATATTAAACGCTTTCAATGGCCCAAATTAAAGCAAGATATGATCGCATCAAATTCTACACGAGTTCGGAGTGAAATCAGAAACAGTTGTCAATATATGGTTAATATGTAACTTTTAACAAATGCATTGTAAATGAAGTTGGAACAATAGTTTTAGAGCTCCGATCTATCTTTCCAACGAGATATAATACGATCCAAACAGATAAACACACAGCAAGATATGAGTTTCACAAATACTTAGCCTTATCTCTATGATTTTGCGTTTTCAACGAAAATAGAGCACTTTTAGCGTAAATACAGTGTAGTTTAGTAATTAGGCAATCATCTCTTGCTTTTTTGAAACCAACGCCTGAAGACAAGTTTTAGAACTTAGTAAGATCTTTCCAACGAGATATTAAACGCTTTCAATGGCACAAAATAAAGCAAGATATGATCGCATCAAATTCTACACGAGTTCGGAGTGAAATCAGAAACATTTGTGAATATATGATTAATATGTAACTTTTAACTAATGCATTGTAAATGAAGTTGGAACAATAGTTTTAGAGATCCGATCTATCTTTCCAACGAGATATAATACGCCCCAAACGGATAAACACACAGCAGGATATGAGTGTCACAAATACTTAGCCTTATTTCTATGATTTAGCGTTTTAAGCGAAAATAGAGCACTTTTAGCGTAAATACAGTGTAGTTTAGTAATTAGGAAATCATCCCTTTCTATGTTGAAACAAACGCCTGAAGACAAGTTTTAGAAATCGGTAAGATCTTTCCAACGAGATATTAAATGCTTTCAACTGCACAAAATAGAGCAAGATATGATCGCATCAAATTCGACACGAGTTCGGAGTGAAATCAGAAACATTTGTGAATATATGGTTAATCTGTAACTTTTAATTAATGCATTGTAAATGAAGTTGGAACAATAGCTTTAGAGTTCCGATCTATCTTTCCAACGAGATATAATCCGCTCCAACCGGATAAACACACAGCAAGATATGAGTTTCACAAATACTTAGCCGTCTCTATGATTTAGCGTTTTCAGCGAAAATAGAGCAGCTTTAGCGAAAATACAGTGTATTTTAGTAATTATGAAATAATCCCTTGATATTTTGAAACCAGCGCCTGAAGACAAGTTTTAGAACTCGGTAAGATCATTCCAACGAGATATTAAACGCTTTCAACGGCACAAAATAGAGCAAGATATGATCGCATCAAATTCTACACGAGTTCGGAGTGAAATCAGAAACATTTGTGAATATATGGTTAATCTGTAACTTTTAATTAATGCATTGTAAATGAAATTGGAACAATAGCTTTAGAACTCCGATCTATCTTTCCAATGAGATATAATAATCTCCAAATGGATAAACACACAACAAGATATGAGTGTCAAAAATACTTAGCCTTATCTCTATGATTTAGCGTTTTCAGCGAAAATAGAGTACTTTTAGCGTAAATACAGTGTAGTTTAGTAATTAGGCAATCATCCCTTAATATTTTGAAACCAGCGCCTGAAGACAAGTTTTAGAACTCGGCAAAGCCGTTGGTGAAGTTGAGAGCTCGCTTCTCTCGCGAACGTCCGAAGTTCGTTTCTTCCCAACCGAAATCCACATTTTCTTCACCGATTCTTCTCGATTCAGCTTGGATATCAACTCCATTACTACCCACGCTTGTTATCTCCAAAAAATTTGAGCGTTTTTGGAGGTTTTTTGAGTTCTTAGCTCCAAACCAGTTCGCCGACTACTATTCACTACTATTCACACGAGAAGGTCAACGCTTGTTCCTTCAAATCCATTCGATCATTTTTTATTCTGAGCACATATCTAGCTTCCCCTTGTCAAGAGCATCAACCTTATACAATTTGTTTCATCATCAACGAAGTCCGTACAATCAGCTACTATTCACTCCGGACTCCATTGGTACGGATATTGAGCTACGAAGAAGGAAACAACTCCAGCAACTTGGTGAGGAGGGGTAGCTCCCCCTAGCTTCCCCTTCCATGTGAATTGGACTTTGGTTACAAAATGCCGAAACCAAAGTCCATGGCAAAGAAGAAGAAGACTCCGACTAAAGCTTCTTCGAGACTCAAAGGGAAAGCTCAAAATAAGGAAAGCGAGATGCAAGAGAAGGAAATGAACACACAAAAGGAGATAGAGGTTGCTGAAACAATGGTGGCCGAGGATTCAACTTCAAACTTTGAAGTTGAAAAGGTAATTGCTTCACCAATTCTTGAAACAATCGTGAATATGGTTGTTATGAATGAGCCACCTGTTGTTACAAATGAAAGCTCCGAAATTGAAAATGGTGCCAATTCTCCAATTGCACCATTAGAGGCTCAAACCGAGAGTGAGGTTATCAATGAGGTTAGTCCTCCATATGAGACTGCCGTGATTGAATCTTTGGAAGGGGATGATGCTATTGTAAGTGTTGAAAACATTGTAAGTCTTGTTGAAAATGATGTTGTGCCTAATAGTGAGCCAAGGGTTGAAAGTATTGAAAGTCATGTTGAAAATGCTATTGTTTTGCATACTACCGAAAGTGTTCTTGGGGATATTGTCAATGCTAGTGTTGAAATGATTCAAGAGCAGGTGAAGGACCCCAAAGGGAAGGCTGTGGTGACTGAAAGCACCTCTTTTGACCCAATTGCTCCTTATGCCGTGGCATTGGGCAAAATTGTTGTCCCCGGTGAAACCCAACCTAAAAAGGCATTTGCTTCACTTTTCAAGGATAATAGGCAGCCGGATAAAGGTATGAAACTAAGGTACATTGAGCCCAAAGGAGATGTAATTGACCTTAGAACCCGGAAGCTTGCTACAATGATTGAATTGTGGGGATATTGTTTAGTTGCTTATTTTGATGGGAGGTTCCCCGGGCTTCATAATATTCAAACCTTGGTGCAAAAATGGGCTGTCCCTTGCCGGTTTAGGTCCCATGACAAAGGATGGGTGATCTTTAGATTTCAAAATGCCCAAGATAGGGAGAAAGTGCTAATGGAGGGACCTTATTCCCTATTTGGGAAAACAATCAACTTGAAGATGCTCTCGGAAGACTTCTCTATGGACGGTGAGGAATTCTTAAAAGTACCTATTTGGGTTCTTTTCCCTCATCTTCCTATGAGAATTTGGGAAGAGGATGTAATAAGTGAGGTGGCATCTAAAGTAGGCATCCCCTTGACTACGGATTGAGTCACACTTGAGAAAGCAAGATTCAATTTCGCTAGAGTTTTGATTGAGGTGGATGCATCCAAACCACCTCCTCTTGTCATCCCAATCCTTATGTCGAATGGTAAATTACACAAACAACAAGTGAGGTATGAGACTTTCCCTAATTATTGCTTCCATTGTAAGAGATTTGGACATCATGCTTTCACTTGCAAAGTGTTAGCCGAGATTGAAAAGAAGGAAAAGGAGGACAAGGCAAAAGAGAAAGAAGTACGCAAAGATGGTAATGGGAGTGAGGAGACATCACATGCCGCGGCAAAGGAAGGAGAGGAGGAAGTGGCTAAGGAGACATCACATGCCGCGGCAAAGGGCAAAAACAAGATGGTAGAAGAGGAAGTAAATGAGAGCAACAAAGCCGAGGCATCTAACAAAGGGAAAGGGCAGATTGTTCACCCCTTCCTTAAGCAAAGAAGATTGAATAAAGTGGACCAAAGAAACAAGAGCATTAAGCAAGCAAAGGCCAAAGCAATGGAGGCTAGCGGGGAAGGAAATCAATCAAGTGAGGAGGAGGAGGAGGTGAATCCGAGAGTTATCAAAGGCTTTGATAATATCTTTAATGATGAGGTTATCACTCAAATGGAGACGGAGGAGGCGAGGGAACCAAAATATGAAGTCAAACACATTGATGAGGTAAAAGAACCCATGGTCCGAATTGACCATTTACTAAGGGAGGTTAAAGACAATGAACCCGGGGTTTGGTTCACAAAAGAGTGTTTTGAAGGGCTGCCCGGAGTGGTAAAGAGGAAAAAGGGCTATGCTTTTGAGGATATCTTTATGACATGCGTGTATAGACACTACCTTGATAGGTACTATGAAGATGGGCACCTAATGGGGAATGGAAACAAGGTCAAGGATTTGAGGAAGTTTAAGGGCAAAAGAGACCGGGTTGTACATGATATCCGAGAGGCATACATGGATGATGTTATTACAAAGATAGAATATGACAAGAAAGAAAGAGTTAGCATCCATGTCATGCATGCCGAGGATGTCAAAGAACAAATGACGAGGCTTGACAACTACCTCTCTATTGATTGGAACAACACAAGAAGGGGGATCATCTTCACCACTTCTTGCCTCCAAAGCCTTCCCGGAGTCAAAAAAGTGGAGGACGGGTATGAATTCTCTCCTTTCTTTATGACAACCATTTATCAACTTTTTCTTGATAGGTACAATGGGTGCGAAGAGTACCGCCAATGGAAGAAGAATGAAAGGGAGAAAGTGAGGAGAAACCGAAGGAGGGAAGGCTCGGCCAACAAATAATTTTTTATGTTTTTAGCATCTTGGAATATTAGAGGGCTTAACCAAGCCTCAAAACAAAATTCTATAGCTAACTTTGCAAAAATAAATAAGGTACACATCTTTTGCTTATTAGAAACTAAAATGTCTACTACATCTTTTGAAAGCTTCTTAAAGTTTAGATTTAAACTCGTGGTTGCATATTACTAATTTTGATTGCATGAGTGGTGGGCGTATGGCCATCATTTGGGACCCAAATTTTGTGGAGGGGGCTGTTTTACAAGTTGATAAACAACACATTCATATGAAATTCACATGTAGGGTCACGCAATTACAATTTTATTCTACTTTCATATATGCATTGTATACAATCATACAAAGGAGGGAATTGTGGGAGCATATTTCTGTTCTTAGCTCTAATATCCTCGCTCCATGGGTTGTGGTGGGGGACTTTAATTGTGTTGGGTCACCAAACGAAAGAAGGGGGTCTGCCCCCCCATTGGCTTATGCTATGAAAGACTTGAATGATATGAAAATGAATGCTAGCTTAATGGATGCTCCCTCAACCGGTGAATTTTTTACTTGGCATAGGGGTGCAATTTGGGCAAAATTGGATAGGGTCCTTATCAATTCTTTTTGGAATATGCAAAATGTGACATGTAAGGCTCATTTCCATGAGATGGAGTGTGAGTTTGATCATGTGGCATCCCTTGTAAACATTGGGGCCGTGACAAATGGAGGGTCAAAACCTTTCAAGTTTTTTAATATGTGGCTAAAACATGACCATTTTCAAAACATTTTGGAAAGAGTTTTGGATAGGAATGTTGTTGGAACTGCTCAATTTAGGCTTGCCCGTAAGTTGAAGTTTCTCAAACAACCCCTTAAACAACTCAATAGGGAGGAATTTAGTTGCATTTCGGCCAGGGCAAAGGAATCCAAAAAGGAATACAAGAGAATCTATCAATTAGCTCTCTTGTCCCCTTTGAATGATGCCCTAAAAGTAGAAATGGATGTTGCAAAAAAAAGAGCACTTTTTTTGAAAGAAGCCGAGGAAGCCTATTTAAAACAAAAGGCAAAGGCTGTCCACATTTTGCAATCTGATAAGTGTACTAAATACTTTCATTCCATTGTTAAAAAGAAGAATGCCCAAAACTCTATTGCCTCCATTAGATTACAAGATGGAAGTCTTACTACATCTGTGGATCAAGTGGCAAATGAGTTCATAGCTTTCTTCAAAAATCTTTTTGGGACTTGGGTGCCATTTGAAGGTTATGACCCTGGGGTTCTCCAATCTGGAAAGATACTTGATCAAACACTTGGTTGTAACCTTACCAGACATGTGCCTGATTTGGAAATCAAGCAAGCCTTGTTTGATATTGGAGATGACAAAGCCCCTGGTCGAGATGGGTTTTCATCAGCTTTTTTCAAGACTAATTGGAATAGGGTTGGTGAAGATGTTTGTAATGCTGTGAGGGAATTTTTTGAAACTGGGACCATGCTTAAACAGGTTAACCACACTGTGGTGGCACTTATCCCAAAGACAAACCATTCCCCCACTGTTTCGGATTTTAGGCCTATATCTTGTACCAATGTCACATACAAAATCATTACTAAAATTCTGGCTGCCAGACTTGGACCTCTTCTTTCTAGTATTATAAACCCTTCACAAGGAGCTTTTGTTGATGGGAGACTGATGTCTGACAACATCTTTCTGGCACAAGAGTTAGTGAGGGGTTATACTAGAAAAAGGCCCTCCCCTCGCTGCATGATTAAGGTTGATATTAGGAAGGCCTATGATACTGTGTCTTGGGATTTTTTGAACAAGGTGTTAGTAGACATAGGTGTACCTGATTTGTTTGTTAGATGGATTATGGAATGTGTGTCCACTTCATCTTTCTCTATTTCTATCAATGGATCTCTCCATGGATGGTTTGAAGGGAAGAGAGGACTTAGACAAGGTGACCCAATGTCTCCCTTGTTATTTGTCATTTGCTTAGAATACTTCTCGAGGATGATAGAAGCTAGGACTTTAGATCCTAGTTTCCGTTATCATCCTTTATGCTCTAAGCTCAAAATCACACACTTAGCTTTTGCAGATGATTTGATGCTTTTCTCTAAAGGAAACTTCTCCTCTATTAAGATCCTAGTGGATGCATTGACTGACTATGGGAAGGTTTCGGGGCTTATAGTAAACCAAGATAAATCTAACATTTTTTTAGGGGGTAACATTGAGAGTAGGGTGCCTTATATCTTGCAAAGAGTGGGATTCCAACAAGGATCTTTTCCTGTCAGATACTTGGGTATCCCACTTGCTCCTTTGAGTATCTCTGTAGCCCAATTTGCACCCCTGATTGAGAAGGTCACTGATTATTTGTTTGCTTGGAATTCTAAAACTATATCTTATGCAGGTAAAGTTGAATTGATTCAATCTGTTATTCAAGGTGTCCATTCCTTTTGGCTAGGAATCTTTCCTATGCCGAGGACAGTCTTGGATAGGATCACTACCTTGTGTAGGAATTTCCTTTGGGGTGGGAAGCATGCTAAAGTAGCTTGGAGTGATGTGTGTCTCCCAACGGAGGAGGGAGGTTTGGGCATTAGGGATACCAAAGTGTGGAACTATGCCCTACTTTCTCGAATTCTTTGGAATGTCCACTCCAAGCAAGACTCCCTATGGGTCAAATGGGTTCATGGGGTGTACCTTCATGGGAGAGATGTGTGGACTTTTGATCCACACACAAAGGACTCTCGGCTTATGAAGTCCTTGGTGACTATAAGAGATCAAATTGTGTCCAACTTCCCTTCAAAGGAGGAGGCCATTTCCTATCTAGATAAGTGCTCCCAAGGTGGTAAACTGTCTTCATATAAAGTTTATGACTTGCTTAGAATTAAGAACAATGCCCAGCCGTGGATGCCTTTTATATGGAAAAGTTATATTCCCCCCAAGTTTTCTTTCATTACTTGGTTAGCTTTCCGGGGGAGACTAGCCACGTATGATAACTTGGGGTATTTAAATATTGTTAACACATGCCATTTTTGTAAGGGTGGACCGGAGACGGTATCACACCTATTTTTTGAGTGTCCATTTACAGGTCAGGTATGGAGATTGGTACGTGAATGGCTTGGATTGTTTAGGCAGATGAATACGCTTCTAAGTGCAGTCAAATGGATGAAAAAGGAGCATAATGGAGCGCATGTCAAAGCCAAAGCCGTGAGACTATCTTTTTGCTACACTATCTATTGGATATGGCGTGTGAGGAACATGATTTGTTTTGAAGGGACCACTACAACGGTCATTGATATGGTCAAGAGGATCAAGTTTATGGTGTATAAAATCCTCTATTATATGTACCCCTTGGACAGAATTACATTCTGATTTTTTTGCTGTTTTGTCACCTTTTTGTGATAGCTAGCATTTATATGTAGCTAGAAGTTTGAAGCTTGAGGCTGTTTTGGGCTGAGGTATCCTTGCTTGGGATGACCCATATGATTTGTTTTGTACTGTACAGCTGTACATAAACACTTTTGGATATATATATTTACAGTTTATCCAAAAAAAAAAAAAATAGAACTCGGCAATCTATCGTTGGAGAGATAGATCGGAGCTCTAAAGCTAATGTTCCAACTTAATTTATAATGCATTAATTAAAAGATACAGATTAACCATATATTCACAAATGTTTCTGATTTCACTCCGAACTCGTGTAGAATTTGATGCGATCATATCTTGCTCTATTTTGTGCCGTTGAAAGCGTTTAATATCTCGTTGGAAAAATATTACCGAGTTCTAAAAGATGTCTTCAGGCGCTGGTTTGAAAATATCAAGGGATGATTTCCTAATTACTAAAATACACTGTATTTACGCTAAAAGTGCTCTATTTTCGCTGAAAACGCTAAATCATAGAGATAAGGCTAAGTATTTGTAACACTCATATCTTGCTGTGTGTTTATCCATTTGGAGCGTATTATTTCTCGTTAGAAAGATAGATCGGAGCTCTAAATCTATTGTTCCAACTTCATTTACAACGCACTAACTAAAAGTTACAGATTAACCATATATTCACAAATGTTTCTGATTTCACTCCGAACTCGTGTAGAATTTGATGCGATCATATTGTGCTCTATTTTGTGCCGTTGAAAGCGTTTAATATCTCGTTGGAAACATCATACCGCGTTCTAAAACTTGTCTTCAGGCGCTAGTTTCAAAATATCAATGGATGATTGCCAAATTACTAAAATACACTGTATTTACGGTAAAAGTGCTCTATTTTCGCTGAAAACGCAAAATCATAGAGATAAGGCTATATATTTGTGACACTCATATCTTGCTGTGTGTTTATCTGTTTGGAGCGTATTATATCTCATTGGAAATATAGATCGGAGCTCTAAAGCTATTTTTCCAACTTCATTTACAATGCATTAATTAAAAGTTACAGATTAACCATATATTCACAAATGTTTCTGATTTCACTCCGAACTCGTGTAGAATTTGATGCGATCATATCTTGCTCAATTTTGTGCCGTTGAAAACGTTTAATATCTCGTTGGAAACATCATACCGATTTCTAAATCATGTCTTCAGGCGCTGGTTTCAATTTTTTTTTGGATGAAATGTAAGTATATATATGTAACCATCCAAAAGTGTTTAACTGTACAGCAAAAAGGGTGAGCAAAATTGCAGGTTATCCAAAGATTGGATAACCCATCACCTCCAAAACTAGATCATATGCTATCTATGAGATCTAATCAACCTATCCTACCTCATAACAACGGAAGTGAGGAGGAAAAAAGTTTATCAAAGTTTATCAAAACACCACCATATCATGTGGGTATATATTATACAGAATTTTGTATACAATATACTGAATCCTTGCAAAAACATCTTCTTCCTTCGGGTTGAGGCCATCAAATCTGGCAGCATTTCGTGTCATCCAAATCCAATATATAGAGTAGCAGAATGCAATCCTCACAGCTTTTGCCTTGACTCCAGCTCCTTTTTGCTCCTTCTTTATCCATTTCACCGAGCTAGCCAAGGTTCCCATTTGTCTTGGCATTTGTATCCATGCTTTGACCATATTCCAAACTTTACCTGAAAAAGGGCATTCAAAATATAGGTGTGGAACCGTTTCCGGTCCACCCTTTCACAATATACATACATTAACTACATCTAACCGGTGGAGGTTATCATATGTAGCCAATCTATTCCGGAATGCCAACCACGTAGTAAAAGAAAATTTTGGAGGAATGTAATTCTTCCAAATAAATGACATCCATGTACGTTGGGGGGCTTTGTTTCTAAGTAAATCATACACCTTTATGGATGATAGTTTCCCCCCACATTGGAAACTTTGTAGGCATTGGATTGCATGTGGGATATTATCAAAGTGGGACAAGATCTCATCACGAACCAACACTAGTTTTTTCATTAATTGTGAGTCCCTATAGTGTGGGGAAAAGTCCCACACACTACGGACATTAAGGTAAACTCCATGCACCCATTTGACCCACAAAGTGTCTTTTTTGTATGAATATCCCAAAAGGTTTTTGCAAGTAACGCCGAGTTCCATACCTTTGTGTCATGTATGCCAAGTCCACCTTCTTCTTTTGGCAAGAAAATGTCCGCCCATGCTACTCTCGCAAATATACAACCCCAAAGAAAGATGCGGCATATAGAAGTAATTCTATCAAATATAGATTTGGGTATGGGAAACACTTGGAGCCAAAATGAATGTACTCCTTGGATGACTGATTTGATGAGTTCAACTCTCCCAGCATAAGAGAGTGTTTTTAGATTCCAAGCCGTGATGAAATTAGTAATGGACTCCAGAAGGGGAGCATATTGGGTCAAGGATATCTTAAGGGGAGCCAGGGGAACTCCAAGATACTTGACCAGAAATGTACCTTCTTGAAAGTCAACTAGCTCCAATATATTATTTAGCTCATAATCAGCCAGTCCACCAATGAAAATGTTAGATTTATCATGGTTAACATGTAAGCCAGACACATTACTAAATTCTTCAAGTGTATCAATAAGTATTTTAATGGAGGGGGCATCACCCTAGAAAATAGCATAAGGTCATCAGCATAAGCAACATGTGATATTTTCAATTTCCCACACTTGGGATGGAACTTAAAATGTGGATCCATAGTTCTAATGTTCATTAACCTAGAAAGGTATTCTAAACATAGTACAAACAGTAGGGGGGGCATGGGATCACCCTGCCTTAAACCTCTTTTCCCCTCAAAATGTCCATGGAGGACCCCATTGATAGAGACAGAGTATGAAGGTATAGTCACACACTCCATGGTCCAATGGATAAATCTGTCTGGAAACCCCATGTGTACCAAGACTTTGGATAAGAAATCCCATGATACAATATCATATGCCTTTCTTGAGTCCACCTTGAGCATACATCTAAGGGATATATGCTTTCGGCCATATCCTCTAATCAGTTCTTGGGCTACAAAAATATTATCAATCATTAGCCTACCATCCACAAAGGCACCCTGAGCGGGATCAATAAGATTAGGTAGGCATGGGATCAGTCTGTTAGAGATGATCTTTGTAATAGTCTTGTAAATAACATTAGTTCAAGCAATTGGTCTATATTCAGCCGGAGTAGGTGAGTGAGTGGTCTTAGGAATTAAGGCAATAACCGTGTGGTTAAGCTGCCTTAAAATCCTACCAGAGCCAAAGAACCCTTTAACAGCCTTTGTAACATCATCCCCAACAGTTCCCCAATTCTTTTTAAAGAAAGCTGAGGTATAACCATCTGGTCCAGGAGCTTTATTATCTCCAATATCAAAAATAGCATTTTTAGTCTCCAATTCTGAGATAGGGGCAGTTAGGCCATCTCTGAGATTTGAGGGGAGGCAATTCCCCGAGGTAATGACACTAGGGTCCAGCTATGTGTTATGGTAGTGTGTGCCAAAAAGGTTGGTGAAAAATTTCACAAATTCATTTACAACTTGGTCAATAGAAGTAGTGGAATCTCCATTAGGCAACGTGAGTGACGTAATGGAGTTTCTAGCAGTATTTTTCTTCACAATTGAGTGAAAATATTTAGTACATTTGTCACCCTGAATGAGATGATTTGCCTTTGCCCTTTGCCTATAAAAGTCCTCTTCCGCACCCTTAAGGTATAAGACTTTGTTCTTAGCCATTTTGAGTTCATTCTTTATTGTTTCATCTAAGGGCGAGAGTAGAGATAAGCTATGCAGCCTATTGTAATCCTTTTTAGCCTCTTTCACTCTCTCGGATATGTGTCCAAAAGCTTTTTTATTGAGCTCTTTAAGTGGGCCCTTAAGGCTTTTAAGTTTTTTAGCCAAGATGAATTGACAGCTTCCAAGAAACTCTCTATTCCAACAACTAGTGAGAATGGTCTTAAAAGATTCATGTTTGAGCCACATATTGTAAAATTTTAAGGGTTTGGATCCACCTAGATTAACACGGCCAATTCTTACAATGGCAGCCACATGGTCAAACTCAGCCTCCATATGGGGGAAATGAGTTGTACAATTGACCCCATGAGTCACCCAAAGTTGATTCATAAGCACCCTATCAAGTTTTTCCCAAAGTGACCCTCTATTCCATGTTAGGAATTCACCCGTGGAGGGGGTATCAACAAGATTATTTTGTAATTTGAAATCATTCAAGTCTTGTGTAAGATAGGTCGAGGGTGGGGTAGGACCCACCCTCTCACTCGGGCTACCCACACAATTAAAATCTCCCATCACAAGCCAAGGGCAATTGATGGAGGGTTCTAAAGATGTGAGGTGGTCCCAAAGTTCCTTTCTTTCCAAAACCGTGTAAAGAGCATAGATAAATGTAACGAAGAACTCAAATTGTGTAGTCATGCATTTAAGCTTACAATGAACATGTTGTTTATCAATTTCTAAGACATTGAAATGCACAAGAGAGGGGTTCCATAAAATAGCAATCCGCCCACCATCAATCTTATCAAAGTTAGTAATAGATGACCAAGAAGGCCACCTATTTGTTCTAAACTTTTCAAAGTTAATGATGTTCATTTTTGTTTCAAGTAGACAACACATATGTACATTATTATCACGTATAAATTGAGAGATAGAGTTTTGTTTTGAGACCTTACCAAGGCCTCGTATATTCCATGTGGATAAAAACATAAAATAACTTTATGTTTTGGACCTCCTCTTGCCCCGAGAGGCCTCTTTCTCCACCATTTTTGTTCTCGGCTTGTACCTAGTTAGAAACAATAAGTCATAGACATGTTCAATAAAGAAAGAAGTAAACTCATACCCTTCTTCCGTGGCAGTAACTCCAGGCAGCTCTTTGAGACATTTGGTGGTGAAATTCACTCCTTTGGTATGAGAGTCTTGGGTAACACTCAAATAGTTGTCAAGTCTTGTCATGCCTTCTTTGACTTGGTCATAATGCATTAGATGTAGGCAAGGTTTCTCATCCTTATCAAGAGTAACATTGGTGATAACATCATCAAGATATGCATCTCTTATGTCATACACTACACGGCCTTTTGTGAGGTCCATCTTTCTTGGGTCTTTAACCTTGCAAGAATTCCCCCTTAGGCAGCCCTCCTCATAATAACCTTTCAAATAATGCCTATATACCCCTCTCATAAATTCTGGACCATAAGTATATCCCTTCTTTGTTTGTGTGATTCCGAGAAGGTTTTCCAAGCAATCTTTAGTAAATAGCAGCCCGGGAGCATCTTCTTTGACCACTTTAAGAGTATGATCCAATTTGATAATTGTTGCACTTTTGTCAACTTTATCAACATGTTGCACTTTAAGGGTGGGGGCAGAATATTCCTCGGTTTGCATATGAACAATAACTTCATCTTGGAATGTGTCAAGAGGGTCTTTAAGCACCCGGGTTGAATCATCCTCTTCCTCTTGGAATTGGGAGGAAGAAGCCTCCCCCCTTCTTGGTTTCCTTATATTTGTCTTGAAATACTGAAACCTTTTAAAGAAAGGATGGTCTTTCTTTGATGAAATGTCTTCTTCCGCTTGCTTTTTCTTTCCATTTGTTGGTGAAGGGGGAACACTAGGGTCCTCGGCTTCTTCATTTCTTTTCTTCTTTTCTCTTTCTTCTCTCTCCATAGCAGCAATGACCTTTCAAGTAAAAGCATGGTGGCCAAATCATTTACAATTAAAACAATAGTTAGGGAAAGTTTCATACCTCACCCTTTGGTTGTGGACTCTACCATTCGGCATCCGGATGGGGATTTGGAGTGGAGGGGGCTTTGATGCATCTACCTCGATTAGCACTCTTGCAAATGAGGATCTAGCTTTTTCAAGTGTGACTCTATCCGTGGTTAGAGGCACTCCCACACAAGATGCAACTTCACTAATTATGTCTTCCTCCCATAATCTCATAGGAAGTTGGGGGAAAAGTACCCAAATAGGGACCTTGAGGAACTCCTCATCATCCGTGGAGAACTCATCCGAGAGTATCTTTAGATGGACTGTTTTCCCAAGCAAGGAGTAAGGGTCGTCCATAAGTACCTTGGCTCTATCTTCCTCGTTTTGAAATTTGAAGATGACCCAACCTTTGTCAGGTGATCTCAAACGACATGGGACACCCCAATGCTTGACCATGTTTTGTATATTGTTGAACCCGGGGAATCTTCCATCAAAATAAGCAACCAAACAATGGCCCCAAATAGCGGTCATAGATGAGAGGACACGGCTAGATAGATAAACAACATCTCCTTTTGGTTCAATATATTTAAGTTTCATGCCTTTGTTTGGTTCTCTATTGTCTTTGAACAAGGAGACAAAGTTTGGTTTGGTTCCGGGTTCACCCCATTTAGAAGGTGCTAATGCCGCAGCATTAGGCTTGTCAAATGGGACAAGCACACCTTGTTCATGTGCAACATTTCCACCGGAGCCTTCAGTTGGTTCTACGGAAGTACCTCCTTCTTTTGGGTCGGTTTCGTGCTCTTTGGTAGCATAAGTTTCTTCTTGTGATAAACGATCCATAACAATTGGGTCAACTTCATATTCGATTATATCTTCCACAAGTCCATATTTTGGAAAATCCGTATCAAGAATAGTAGAGTGGGGCTCCAAAACAAGGTCAACATCTTTATAGCTAACAACAATAGGACTTGGGGGAGTAGATGAATCCAAAACAAGCTCAACTTCATTAGAATTAACAACAATCGGAGTTGGAGGAGTAGAAGTTACCACATCTTTTTCCAAGTCACGGTTTTGGGGAGGAGGGGAGGTAACAATTTCCGAAGGGGAGCTAGCAACCTCACACATAGTAACCTCCTCATTTTGCATAGCCTTCTCTAGAACAATCGCATCCACAACTTCATCAATTTCCTTGGATTGCGTTTTTGCTTTAATCCGAGAAGAGGCCTTTGTAGCACGTTGGGCGTCTTCTTCTTTTTGGACCCCATCCTCGGTATTACGAAGGGGAAGCTAAATAAAAGCAACCCCCTCAAAGAAGAACATGAAAATTAGGAGCATACCTCGTCCGTACCAATGGCGAGAAGACCGTTGGGGAAGATGACGAAGTACCAACTTCTCTTCATGATGAAACTTTTTATATTTGCTTAATCCCCTCAGCTAGGAGAAGCTAGAAACACCTTCAAATCTGGATTTGAACAAGTGAAAGAGCTGGAGAGGCGTTGACCTTAGCTCGTGAATAGTGTTTTCACGAAGAACAAAAGTTAGTACCTTGCTGAAATCTTCAAAACCGAGCTAAAATCTTCGAGATAACACAGCCTAAAGACGAATAGGATGTAGTACACCAAGAATCAAGCTCAGAACTGAAGAATCCGCAAAGAAGAAGGTAAGAAACGAGTGATTTCCGAGTGAGAAGAGCCTAAACCGCGGATGGTTTAGAGAGAGACGCTCTCAACTCCTCAAACGGAAACTTACTAGGCTCAGGCGCTGGTTTCAAACTATCAAGGGATGATTGCCAAATTACTAAAATACACTGTATTTACGCTAAAAGTGCTCTATTTTCGCTGAAAACGCTAAATCATAGAGATAAGGCTAATTATTTGTGACACTCATATCTTGTTGTGTGTTCTTCCGTTTTGAGCGTATTATATCTAGTTGGAAAGATAATTTGGATCTCTAAAGCTATTGTTCCAACTTCATTTACAATGAAATAATTAAAAGTTACAGATTAACCATAAATTCACAAATCTTTCTGATTTCACTCCGAACTCGTGTAGAAATTGATGCGATCATATCTTGCTCTATTTTGTGCCGTTGAAAGCGTTTAATATCTCGTTGGAAAGCTCTTACCGAGTTCTAAAACTTGTCTTCAGGCGCTGGTTTCAAAATATCAAGGGATGATTGCCTAATTACTAAAATACACTGTATTTACGCTAAAAGTGCTATATTTTCGCTGAAAACGCTAAATCATAGAGATAAGGCTAAGTATTTGTGACACTCATATCTTGCTGAGTGTTTATTCGTTTGGAGCGTATTATATCTCGTTGGAGAGATAGATCGGAGCTCTAAAGCTTATGTTCCAACTTAATTTACAATGCATTAATTAAAAGTTACAGATTAACCATATATTCACAAATGTTTCTGATTTCACTCCGAACTCGTGTAGAATTTGATGCGATCGTATCTTGCTCTATTTTGTGCTGTTGAAAGCATTTAATATCTCGTTGGAAAAATATTACCGAGTTCAAAAATATGTCTTCAGGCGCTGGTTTCAAAATATCAAGGGATGATTGCCTAATTACTAAAATACACTGTATTTACGCTAAAAGTGCTCTATTTTCGCTAAAAACGCTAAATCATAGAGATAAGGCTAAGTATTTGTAACACTCATATCTTGCTGTGTGTTTATCCATTTGGAGCGTATTATATCTCGTTAGAAAGATAGATCGGTGATCTAAGGCTATTGTTCCAACTTCATTTACAATGCACTAACTAAAAGTTACAGATTAACCATATATTCACAAATGTTTCTGATTTCACTCCGAACTCGTGTAGAATTTGATGCGATCATATTGTGCTCTATTTTGTGTCGTTGAAAGCGTTTAATATCTCGTTGGAAACATCATACCGAGTTCTAAAACTTGTCTCCAGGCGCTGGTTTCAAACTATCATGGGATGATTGCCAAATTACTAAAATACACTGTATTTACGGTAAAAGTGCTCTATTTTCGCTGAAAACGCTAAATCATAGAGATGAGGCTAATTATTTGTGATACTCATATCATGCTGTGTGTTTATCTGTTTGGAGCGTATTATATCTCATTGGAAAGATAGATCGGAGCTCTAAAACTATTGTTCCAACTTCATTTACAATGCATTAATTAAAAGTTACAGATTAACCATATATTCACAAATGTTTCTGATTTCACTCTGAACTCGGGTAGAATTTGATGCGATCATATCTTGATCTATTTTGTGCCGTTGAAAGCGTTTAATATCTCGTTGGAAAGCTCTTACCGAGTTATAAAACTTTTCTTCAGGCGCTGGTTTCAGAATATCAAGGGATGATTGCCTAATTACTAAAATACACTGTATTTACGCTAAAAGTGCTATATTTTCGCTGAAAACGCTAAATCATAGAGATAAGGCTAAGTATTTGTGACACTCATATCTTGCTGTGTGTTTATTCGTTTGGAGCGTATTATATCTCGTTGGAGAGATAGATCGGAGCTCTAAAGCTAATGTTCCAACTTAATTTACAATGCATTAATTAAAAGTTACAGATTAACCATATATTCACAAATGTTTCTGATTTCACTCCGAACTCGTGTAGAATTTGATGCGATCATATCTTGCTCTATTTTGTGCCGTTGAAAGCGTTTAATATCTCGTTGGAAAGATCTTACCGAGTTCTAAAACTTGTCTTCAGGCGTTCGTTTCAAAATATAAAGGGATAATTGCCTAATTACTAAAATACACTGTATTTACGCTAAAAGTGCTCTATTTACGCTGGACACGCGAAATCATAGAGATAAGGCTAAGTATTTGTGACACTCATATCTTGCCATGTGTTCTTCTGTTTTGAGCTTATTATATCTCTTTGAAAAGATAATTTGGAGCTGTAAAGCTATTTTTCCAGCTTCATTTACAATACATTAAATAAAAGTTATAGATTAACCATAAATTCACAAATGTTTCTGATTTCACTCCGAACTCGTGTAGAATTTGATGCGATCATATCTTGCTCTATTTTGTTCCGTTGAAAGCGTTCAATATCTCGTTGGAAAGATATTACCGAGTTCTAAAACTTGTCTTCAGGCACTGGTTTCAATTTTTTTGGATAAAGGGTAATTATATATTATCCAAAGAGTTTATGTACAAGTACATCCACAAAAAAGGGGGAGCAAAAATGGGGCTATCCCAACGAGGGATATGCCAAGACCTGTGGGCTATACTATCAATCCCAAATCAGACAAAAGGGGCAAGGAGCCGTACTACACATTATAATTCAAAACATAATAAGTTCATGAGGGTAGATACTAAAAAGGATCTTATACACCATGTATTGGATCCTAGCAAAAACTTCCTCCTCATGAGCTTTGGCATCATCAAATCTGGTTGCATTCCGCACCCTCCATATCCAGTATATGGTGTAGATAAATGCAATACGGGCAGCTTTGGCTTTGACTCCAGCACCCGCATGGTCCTTCTTGATCCACTTCACCGAGCTATCCAGGGTGGTCATCTGCCTAGGCATCCCAATCCATGCTCTCACTTTGCTCCATACCTGTCCTGTAAATTGACAACCAAAGTATAGGTGTGCTACCGTCTCCGGTTCACCCTTACAAAACGGACAGATGTTAATCACCTCAAGCCTACTAAGGTTATCATAAGTTGCTAGGCGATTGCGGAAGGCAAGCCAAGCAATAAATGAAAATTTAGGGGGTATATAGGCTTTCCAAATGAAAGGCATCCAAACCTGAGTGTTGCTCTTGATTCTAATGAGGTCATAAATTTTAGAGGAGCACAACTTCCCATTAATAACAAGCTTGGAAAGGGCATTAGTTGTGCTCCCAATAGAGTCAAATTTAGAGACCAAAAGGTCTCGGATCTGCCCAAACTTCTTCATAAGTTGGGAGTCCCTAGTGTGTGGGGAGAAATCCCACACACTTCTACCCTTAAGGTATACCCCATGCACCCACTTTACCCACAAAGTATCACGCTTAAGATGAATGTCCCACAAGGTCTTTGAAAGAAGAGCATTATTCCATGTTTTGGTATGTCTAATGCCCAAGCCTCCCTCCTCTTTTGGAAGGCACATATCAGCCCAAGCAACCCTGGAAAATTTGCACCCCCAAAAGAAAATACGGCAAAGTGAAACCACTCTGTCTAGGATGGCCTGTGGTATAGGGAACACCTGTAACCAAAAGGAATGTACCCCCTGAATAACAGATTTGATTAGCTCAGTTCTACTTGCATAGGACAAGGTTTTAGTATTCCATGCGTTCAAATAATTTGTAACCTTCTCCAGGAGTGGGGCATATTCGGCCACAGCCAGTTTTAGGGGGGAGAGGGGGATCCCAAGGTATTTAACCGGGAAAGCACCCACTTTGAAGTCCACCAAATCAAGTATAGCTGTGAGATCATGGTCCCTAACTCCCCCCAAAAAAATGTTTGACTTGTCAAAATTGACCCTTAATCCCGAGACATTACCAAACTCATTTAGAGCATCTATCAAAATCTTAACAGAATAAGTATCCCCTCTACAAAATAACATGAGATCATCAGCATATGCAAGGTGTGAAATCTTAAGGCTACCACATTTAGGGTGGTAGTTAAAACCCGAGGTGGTTTTCAAGTTCATTAATCTAGATAGGTATTCCAAGCAAAGGACAAAAAGGAGAGGGGACATAGGATCCCCCTGCCTTAATCCCCTCTTACCTCGGAAGAAACCATGTAGTGTCCCATTGAGGGAGATTGAGAAGGAAGCAGTTGAAACACACTCCATGATCCATTTAACAAATTGCAAAGGAAAACCAATGTTAAGGAGTACACTACTAAGGAAATCCCAAGAGATGGTATCATAGGCTTTCCTAAGGTCCACCTTAATCATACACCTAGGTGAGCAATGTTTCCTAGTGTACCCCTTAACCAGTTCTTGCGCTAAAAAGATGTTATCCATCATAAGTCTACCATTTACAAAAGCCCCCTGTGCATGGTCAACCAAACCGGGTAGACAAGGAATCATTCTATTAGCAATAATCTTTGTGATGACCTTGTAAATAACATTTGTGCAAGCAATAGGTCTAAAATCAGCAGCCGTGGGGGAGTGTGATGTCTTAGGAATTAAAGCAATAATCGTATGATTAATTTGCTTTAAAATCCTACCAGAATCAAAGAAACCTCTCACAGCATCAATGACATCATCCCCAACCACCGACCACTTTTCCTTGAAAAAGGCAGAAGTAAATCCATCTGGTCCCGGGGCCTTGTCATCCCCAATGTCAAACAAGGCATTCTTAATCTCTATGTCTAAGATGGGAGAGAGCAGCCCTAAGGACTGGTCCCTACTTAGACATGTCCCGGATGTAATAATGCTAGGGTCAATTGGAGGACAACTTACCGGAGTTCCAAACAGATTAACATAAAAACTTTCAAGTTCCTTAGCAACCTGATCTATAGAGGTAGTAAGCTCCCCATTAGGTAGTTTTAAAGCCGTAATGGAGTTCTTAGCAGCCCTCTTTTTCACAATTGAATGGAAATATTTGGTACACCTATCACCTTGAAACAAATGAGTGGCCTTCGCTTTTTGCCTAAAGAAAGCATCCTCGGCCTTTTTAAGAAAGAGCACTCTCTTCTTAGCAAGTTGAACATCATTCTTTAAGGTATCATCGAGAGGAGAGGTTAAGAGAAGGTTATGCACCCTCTTAAACTCAATTTTCGATTCCTTTACCTTAGAAGAAATATGTCCAAATGCAACCTTATTAAGTTCCTTGAGTGGTTTCTTAAGAGCTTGAAGTTTTTTAACCAATCTAAATTGAGCATTACCCATCACAAACTTAAACCAAATGTCATGAAGAATAGAGGGGAAAGATTCATGCTTAAGCCACATATTGAAAAATTTGAAAGGTTTTGACCCCATGGATGGGTTATGGCCGAAAGTAACCAAAGGGGCAACATGGTCAAACTCAGCCTCCATGGAATGGAAATGAGTCTTACATGTGATGCCATAAGCACTCCAAGCCGAATTCATCAAAACCCTATCCAACTTTGCCCAAAGTGAACCCCTATACCAAGTAAAGAACTCCCCGGTAGAGGGGGTGTCCACCAAGTTTGCATTAAGCTTAAGGTCAATAAGGTCCTGCATTAGGTATGCCGAGGGTGGGGTGGGACCAATCCTTTCATTAGGGGAGCACACACAATTGAAATCCCCCATTACTAGCCAAGGACTAACAATGATTGACCCCAAGTCGGTAATATGCTCCCAAAGGGTTCTTCTTTCCCCCACCGTGTACAAGGCATAAACAAAAGTAACCAAGAAATTCAGTTGGGTGGTCTTACATAAACATTTACAATGGATGTGTTGTTTCCCAATTTCAAGCACATCAATGTCAATAAAATTAGAATTCCACACAAGGGCCATACGGCCACCATCAATAACATCAAAATTAGTAATGGAAGACCAATGGGGGCATCTAATCATCCTAAATTTCTCAAAATTAGAAGAAGTCAACTTAGTTTCAAGCAAACAACACATATGTACATTATGAACACGAAGGAAATTAAAGATAGTAGTTTGTTTTGAGACCTTATTAAGGCCTCTAACATTCCAAGTTGTAATTATCATCAAACAATTGGGGTGGTACCACCTTCCTCTCCTTGCCTCTTCTTCTTACCATTCCATGGCCTCTTTTTCCAAGTGTTGCCTTGTAGTACATGGTCACTAAAGTACCTGCCAAGGAAAAGATGATGAATATTACGCATAAAGAACGAGTCAAAGGCATACCTGTCATCATGTATAATCACCCCGGGCAGATTTTCAAGGCATTTTTTGGTGAAGGTTATCCCCGGTTTGTCTAAGTCATCCGTAAAGGCGAGGCAATTATCAAGTCTAACCAACTTTGCATTCGGCCCCAAGTCATTCCAATGAGCTGTGTGTAGGTTGGGTGGCTGCCCCTCTATGAAGTCCACTTTGATCACTACGTCATCATAATAACTCTCACGGATGTCATTAATGATTATGACATCCGAGTCATTAACTTCCTCTTCCTCAAAATATCAAGGGATGATTGCCTAATTACTAAAATACACTGTATTTACGCTAAAAGTGCTCTATTCACGCTGAAAACGCTAAATCATAGAGATAGGGCTAAGTATTTGTGACACTCATATATTGCTGCGTGTTCTTCCGTTTAGGGTGTATCATATCTCGTTGGAAAGATTATTTGGAGTTCTAAAGCTATTGTTCCAACTTCATTTACAATGCATTAATTAAAAGTTACAGATTAACCATAAATTCACCAATGTTTCTGATTTAACTCCGAACTCGTGTAGAATTTGACGCGATCATATTTTGTTCTATTTTGTTGCGTTGAAAGCGTTTAATATCTCATTGGAATGATCTTACCGAGTTCTATTTTTTTTGGATGAAATGTAAAAATATATTAACACCCAAAGAAATAACAAGTCAATGCTACAAATAAAGTGCATATCCCAACAATTGGAATACCACATAATCAAAGACTAAACGTCCGCACAAATCCAACATATTGAGCCTAAAAGACATTAGGAGCAATAAGAATCTGAAAAACCCATCAATACAAATAGGTAGTCCTAAATTAATCCCAGAAAAAATCGGAAAGGAGTAGTGAACTTTGAATCAAAGCAAACCTCCCCCTTCTTCTTTGTAACACCCGGCAATCCTTCAAGACATTTCGCAGTAAAAGTAATGCCTTTCTTATCCAAATCGTCCATAAGTCGCAAAGAGCTATCCACTCTAATCACACTAGCCTGCACGAATCTAAATGGTTTGACAATTAACTTAAGTGTCTTACCGTTTATTACCTCACATTTGATGGCAACATCGTTTTGCTTCAAATCACTTTGGTCCTTCACAGTCCTCTCCACATCTTCCAAGTTAACTTCAGATGTTTTATCAACCTTAGGCGGTCCTTGTGCAGTTGGTACAGTCACGGATAAAGTGGTAGTTCCCTGGTTTGCAGGCTGCCCGGCAGGCTCGGTCGGGTCACTGGTGTGCCCGGTCGGGTGATCATCAAGCGCTGCAGAAGTTACAGAAAGGCCGGTCGGGTCAGAGGCACACCCGGGTGGGTGTCCCTTGGCAGCAGCCTCTGTCCGAGTGTCCCCACTCACAACAATCTTTTTTGCTTCAACACTCGGTTCTTTTTCACTTTCTCCATCAACCTTTTTGGCAAGCTTTTTACAAATAAAAGGGTTGTGCCCAAATTCTTTGCAATGAAAACAATAATTGGGAAAAGTTTCATAAACCACACTTTGTTTGATTACCTTCTTGGAAGGTAGTCGTATTGGAAAGGAAAGTGGCGGTGGCTTTGAAACATCCACTTCAATAAGCACTCTAGCATACTCATTGTTTGCCCTCTCTTGAGTGATCTTGTCCGTGGTTATTGGGACCCCAATCATGGATGCAACCTCACTCATAGCTTCATCATTCCATAGCTTCATAGGTAGTTTAGGGAACTTGACCCAAATTGGTACTTTAAGAAACTCCTCATCCTCAAATGAGAAGTCATCCGAAAGTTCTTTGAGCATAAGTAGCTTCTCAAAAAAGTTGTAAGGACCTTCATGTAGTACCTTCAATCTATCTTCCTCATTTGTGAATTTAAAAATTACCCATCCCTTGTTATGGGACCTCACAAAACATCTCACTCCCCATGTAGCTTTAAGGTCATGGACCGCTTTGAGTCCGGGAAATTTTCTGGTGAAATGTCCAACTAGACAAAAGCCCCACATTTCGACCATGGAGGGTAATACACGATCCCCAAAGTCCACGGTTTCCCCCTTGGGAGGGACATATTTCGGTTTGATGCCATGTCTTGGGTCACGATTATCCTTAAAAAGGGCATTCCAAAGTTTGGGCTGATCTGCCGGTGCATCAGTTGTTACTGCCAAAATTGGCTTCTTTGTTCCCAGTGGATTATCAACTGCATCCGTGTTAGCTGCAGCAGGTTTGGTCACATCAACAGTTATTGCAGCCCCTGCTTTAGTCCCAGGTGTAGCTTTGGGGTCGGTCACAGCAGCAGTTATTGCATCTGGGATTAGGGCCACAGGTAAATCTATACCCGCAGGTGGCCTAACCACAGCAGAGGCTTTCTGCTTCTTCGCATTAGTGCTAGGCAGCAGAGCCGGAAATTCAATGTCCGAGTCCTGTAGCACCGCAAAACCAGACCTTGTAATCGGCCCTTGCTTCTTTTTGGTAGTCATAGCAGCAGTTCGAGCCCCTGTACTGGGAAAATTCACAGAGCTAGACTCACACAACACCAATACAAGAGCACTACAACCAGGTACTAACAGGTAGCAGTAGACGAACAATTACACAAATACAGATCGAATAACAATTAGCGCGTCAGAAGAAGCGCGCACGAACCTGCAAAATCTTCGTTGGTATTATTTTGACCGTAGTTTTCCAACTAAGCTTGAAACCAAGGTCGGAATAAGCAGTAGCAGAAGAAACCGGCTCAGAATAATCATCAACAAAGCAGAAACATCTTGAATCGAATGAAACCCAATTTCATGAACAGTAAAATCGACGAACATGTAACCTTCAAAATCTGGATTTGCTAGCCCAAAATCGACTTGCAGTACCAGTTTCAAGGACGAACTGGACTTATAAGAGACATCTGACCAAAAAACACAAGATTCAAACACAACATAGCTGGAAAAATCAAACACAGCGCAAGTTTCTCATACGGAAAAGAGCTGGGCGAAAAAACCCAGGAGAGAGAAGCTCTCAACTTTTCCTTTCAGGCATCATCTTACCGAGTTCTAAAACTTGTCTTCATGCGCTGGTTTCAATTATTTTTGGGTGAACGGTAAGTATATTAATAACACACCCAAGAGAAGAGGGGGGGGGAGAATGTACAAGTAAAAAGGGGACAAAAATGCAAGATTATCCAACAAGGATAACCTCAACCAAACAGCAAAAAAACCCCACGGCCAACACCCAAAAACAGGAGGGTGAGGCCCCAAACAAACCAAAAGAACCTGCAGCTTACAAGGTCCAATCACAAAAAAACGTGATGGTCAAAAAACATCAAATGTGGACAAGTTCATAAGGGTAGAGCTTATACAACAATTTATAAACAATATGCTGAATCTTAGCAAAAACATCATCTTCTTTGGGAACAAGACCATCAAAACAGGTAGCATTCCTAGTTCTCCAAATCCAATAGATGGAAAAACAGAAAGCAATCCTAGCAGCTTTAGCTTTAACTCCCGCTCCTTGCCTTTTCCTCTTGATCCACGTCATGGCACTATGTAAGGTCCCCATCTCCCTTGGGATATCCAGCCATGTCCTCACTTTATGCCAAACATTACCTGCAAAAGAACAAGCAAAAAATAGGTGTGGTACCGTTTCCGGACCACCCTTACAAAAAGGGCAAATGTTAACCACATCCAACCTATGCAAGTTGTCAAAAGTGGCAAGCCGGTTACGGAAAGCCAACCACACAGTAAATGAGAACTTAGGGGGGATGTAGTTCTTCCAAATGAAAGACATCCACATATGAGTACCCCCCTTCATTCTAAGGAGATTATAGACTTTGGCCGAGGACAGCTTGCCATTATTTTGGCAACCATTAAGAAAAGTAACCGCGTCATGAGTACTAGCAAAATGACTCAAAATCTGATCATGAATCCGGGCAATCTTTTTGATCAGTTGGGAGTCTCTTTTATGAGGTGTAAACTCCCAAACACCTCTACCATTCAGATAGACACCATGTATCCATCTAACCCACAGGTTATCTTTTTTAATATGTATATCCCAAAGGGTCTTAGCTAAAAGAGCCGAGTTCCAAACATGGGTGTCATGAATACCAAGCCCACCTTCCTCTTTAGGAAGGCAAATATCAGCCCACGCCACTCTAGCATATTTGCAACCCCAAAGGAAAATACGGCAAATAGAAGTGATTCTATCCAAGACAGCCTTAGGGATAGGGAGAGCTTGAAGCCAGAACGAGTGAACACCCTGAATAACAGATTTAATGAGCTCAACTCTCCCAGCATAGGAAAGAGACTTGGTGTTCCAGGCAGTAATAAAGTTAGTAATAGACTCCAAAAGTGGAGAATATTGTGCCACCGCAATCTTAAGCGGCGCTAGGGGGATGCCCGGGTATCTAACAGGGAAACTCCCCTCTTTGAAATCAATTAAGTCAAGGATATGTGTAAGGTCATGATCAGCAAGACCTCCAAGGAAAATGTTAGACTTATCAAAATTAACTTTGAGTCCAGAAACAGTCCCAAACTCCTCAAGTGCATCAATGAGAACTTTAATAGAGGGGTAATCCCCTCTAGAAAAGAGCATGAGATCATCAGCATAAGCAACATGGGAAATATTAAGTTTACCACACTTAGGGTGGAACTTAAACGAAGAGACTTTGGTTCTCATATGAAGGAGTCTAGAGAAATATTCAAGGCAAACAACAAAGAGGAGGGGTGACATGGGGTCACCTTGCCGAAGCCCCCTTTTTCCTTTGATGTGACCATGAAGTATCCCATTAATGGAAATAGAATAGGAAGAAGTTGTGACACATTCCATAATCCACATAACAAATTTGGAAGGAAAGCCAATGGTAAGCAGGACACTCTTAAGGAAATCCCAAGAGATAGTGTCATAAGCTTTCCTAAGATCAACTTTGATCATAGATCTAGGAGACATACGCTTCCTAGTATAGCCTTTGACAAGCTCTTGAGCAATGAAAACATTATCAAGCATAAGTCTCCCATCAATGAAGGCCCCTTGAGAGGGATCAATAAGCTCAGGTAAACAAGGAATCATCCTAGAAGCAATGATTTTAGTAATAACCTTGTAGATGACATTAGTGCACGAGATAGGTCTGAAATCCGCCGCACTTGGGTCATGGGAGGTTTTAAGAAATAAGGGCAACAACCGTGTGGTTGGTTTGCTTCAACAATTTGCCAGAATTAAAGAAGCCCCTCACGGACAAAATGACATCATGGCCGACAATGTCCCAATTGTGCTTAAAGAAAGCAGAAGTATAGCCATCTGGGCCAGGAGATTTATTATCCCCTATATCAAAAAGGGCATTTTTGATCTCAATGTTAGTGATCGGAGCTATGATATCAATAGCTTTGGAGCTATCAAGACATTTCCCAGAAAGGATAATATCAGGATCAATCTCCACATTATGTTCAGCAGAGCCAAAAAGATCCGTATAAAATCTAACAAATTCACAAGCAACTTGGTCTAAAGAAGTGGTGTGATTGCCATTTGCTAACTTAATGGACGTAATGGAGTTCTTAACCACATTCTTTCTAACAATGGAGTGGAAGTATTTTGTACCACGGTCACTTTGGAATAAGTGGTTAGCTTTAGCCTTTTGCCTAAAGAAATCCTCTTCGGCTTTCTTTAAGTAAAGAGCATTCTTCTTAGCCAAATCAACTTCATTTTTGATCTCTTCATCAAGAGGAGAAAGAAGTAAAAGAGCATGAACCCTTTTATATTCAGTTTTGGCCGCCTTGGCCTTCTCAGAAATATGCCCAAAGGCATTAAAATTAAGTTCTTTTAAAGGACCTTTTAATCTTTTAAGCTTGCGGGCAAGCCTAAATTGAGGAGTGCCATGCATGTCTTGGAACCAATGATTAGCCAAAATATTAGCAAAAGCATCATGCTTAAGCCACATATTGAAGAACTTGAAAGGTCTAGATCCCACACGCAAATTATGTCCAATTGTAACCAAGGAGGCACAATGATCACAATCAACTTCCATATCAAAAAAATGGGTGTTACAAGCAATATTGTTAGCAGCCCAAAGAGAGTTCATAAGAACTCTATCAAGTTTGGCCCAAAGCGAGCCTCTATTCCAAGTAAGGAATTCCCCGGTGGAAGGGGTGTCCTCAAGATTAGCTTGGATCTTGAAATTATTAAGATCTTGGATATAGTAGGCCGAGGGTGGAGTAGGTCCAATCCTCTAAATAGGGCTGCCCACGCAATTAAAGTCACCCAACACAAGCCAAGGAACATAAATATTAGGTTCAAAAGAAGCAATATGTTCAAAAAGATTCCTTCTATCCACCACCGTATAAAGGGCATAGATAAAAGTCACAAAATAAGTATTGTGAGTAGTCAAACATTTGATACTACAATGAATATGTTGCTTATCAATCTCCAAAGTAGTAAGCTCCACAAAGTTGGCATTCCACATAAGAGCCATTCTACCACCCTCAATTTTGTCAAAGTTCGTAATAGAGTGCCAATTAGGCAATCTATTGGACAAGAACTTGTCGAAATTAGGGATAGTAAGTTTAGTTTCAAGGAGGCAGCAGACCTGTACATTATTAGTACGCAAAAAGGAGATAACGGTATTATGTTTTGAGGCCTTGTTAAGGCCTCTTATATTCCAAGAAGACACTAACATAAAAACAATGCTAGTTTTTCCTTCTCTCCCCCTCTTTAGTGCCTTTCACCAACAACTTCTTTTGAAGCGGCCTAGGTTTAGGCCTAGGCTTGTATCTCTCCATAAATAGGAAATAGACACGCTCCATAAAAAGAGGGGATACAAAGTACTCCCCTTCCAAACAATGCAACCCGGGTAAGGATTCAAGGCATTCCAATGTGAAAGTGATGCCCATGTTCATGCTATTAGTAGTAGGCACCAAGTAGTTGTCAAGTCTCACTATATCTCCCTTAACATCACCAAGATGTTTAAGGTAGATATCCGGGTCTTCATCCTTGTGAAGGTCAATTTTAACAATAGCATCATCAAGGTATGCGTCACGTATGTCATGGACCAACCGGATGGTATTAGGAGAATGTCTTCTAGGATCTTTTAGCTTAAAGGAGTTTCCTTGTAAGCACCCTTCTTCATAATAATGGTTAAGATAGTGCCTATACACACCTTTCATAAAGGTAGAAGAGTAAATATAGTCATTCTTAAAAGGCTTGACACCCGACAGCCCTTCCAAACAAGTTTTAGTAAAGCATAGGCCGGGAGTATCCTCCCCAACCATACGGAGGTTCTCATTCAATTTTATAGTAGGCTCATCAACCTCACTTTGAAGCTTAACCTTAATAATGGGGGAAGGGAGTTCATCGGGTAACATATCAATCACAACCTCATCATTGAAGGTGTGTAGGAGAGTGGTTTTAACCACACGGACAGTTTGGTGTGTAGAGGCAGCATCACTACCTCCAACATCAGTTGGAGTATCATCAATAATATTATCCTCATCCTCAACCGTGTACCTTTTAGATCCTTTCCTAAGTCTATTCACCCTAAAAAAGGGGTGATCAACTTTTTTGGCCAAATTGGCCTCATTTTGGTGCTTTCCCGAGGTAACATGCTCTTTCCCTTCCCTATGGTTAGGAAGAGTATTGTCAACATTGTTGTCACTTTTCTTAGTAGCATTAGGGTTCTCATTAACCCCATGTTCCTCTCTTTCCATTCTTTCAATTTCAGCCAACACCTTACAAGTAAAGGCATGGTGGCCGAAAGCCTTGCAATGGAAACAATAGTTAGGATATGTTTCATACCTAACATATTGGGTGTGAAGCCTGCCATTAGGAAGCTTTATCTTAAAATGAAGAGGGGGTTCCTTAGAAGCATCAATTTCAATCAAGACTCTAGCAAAGTGAGACCTCACTTTCTCTTGAGTAACCCTATCCGTAGCAATAGGCACACCCACTCTTGAGGCAATTTCACTAATGATATCCTCTTCCCATAACCTCATAGGAAGGTGAGGGAATTGGACCCAAATGGGCAGTTTTAAAAATTCATCACTATCCATTGAAAAGTCATCCGAAAGAGGTTTCAAGGGGAAAGACTTTCCAAGGATAGTATGGGGGCCACCCGTGAGGACCTTAGTCCTATCATCATCATTCTTAAACTTGAAAATGACCCAACCTTTGTCATGGGATCTAACTTGACATGGAACATGCCATTTGGTCATCATGTCATGAATAGCTTTGAAACCGGGAAATTTCCCATCAAAATAAGCAACAAGGCAAAAGCCCCAAATTTGAATCATGGTTGCCATCTTCCTATTGGACAAGTCCACAAAGTCTCCCACCGGTTCAATGTATTTAAGTTTCATTCCCTTCTCGGGCTCTCTATTGTCTTTAAATAGCGAGGTCCAAGGAGGAGAAGGGGTGGATTTACCATCCTTTTTGCCCTCGGGTTGGGGCAAAGGGGCCAAGGCAGCTTTGGGCAAAGGATTAGGAGGAATATTAGTAGTAATATTCTCCTCATCAATAGGGGTGTTTTCAATGGCAATTTTGCCATTAGTATTCCCAATCCCCGTGTGTTCTTTCACCAAATTGGTGTCATCAATGATACTTAGAGTATCCCCAACCAGGTTTTGAGGAGAAGCATCATCTCCAACAACAATAGAATCAGTAGCAACAACACAACTATCATCATCTTTCAAAACATCAACACTATCCGAAGGTAACTTATCATGGAGTAAAGCAATAACATTTTCATCAACCTCATATTCAGCAGCCATATTAACCTTATCAAGGGGGGGAACATCACACACACCCTCCACAAGAGGATTAATAATACCAAGAGGGACAGAATTTACCTCCCCAAGAGGGGTGTGAGCCGAAGAAGAGGGAGTACCATTGGTAGAGTTTTCCTCACTTTGGCAAGAATCCGAGACCTCATCCTCAACTTCCTTAGCTTGAGCTATCTTCTTAAGCCGTGTGGAAGACTTGGTAGGGGCTTTTGGGGTCTTCTTCTTGGGCTTTGATTTTCCCTTTGGCATCTTGAGACGCTCGGGGAAGGCCAGAAAGAAACAACCCTCAAGTCATGAACACCGAGCTCAACAATGGCGGAAAAAGAACTATTCACCACAAAGAACCGTTGGAGAAGATAGTACGGACGAATCCAAAAAAAGCCTTGATGATGGATTTTTTGGAGAAAGTTAAACGACTGAGCTAGGAGAAGCTAAATATGAAGACCGATTGGAAAAATACCCACCGGAGAAGGAGATAGAGGCGTTGACCTCTTCTCGTGAATAGTAACTTCCGAACTCAAAACAGGAGAAAAGGCTCCAAAACTCTTGCGGAGAAGCTCAAAACTTAGAAGCTTTACAAACCTAAGAAGATAGGAGTGTAAACCAGCTAACATCCAAGCTAAAACGAAGGAGAAATGGAGGAAAACGGAGGTCGGATGAAGAAGAAACGCAAGAAAGCTTGAAGGAAAATCCGAGTAGCGGGGAGCGCTAGAGAGAGACTCTCTCAACGGATTTTTCTCTCAGTTCAGTCTCATGCGCTGGTTTCAAAATATCAAGGGATGATTGCCTAATTACTAAAATACACTGTATTTACGTTAAAAGTGCTCTATATACGCTGAAAACGCTAAATCATAGAGATAAGGCTAAGTATTTGTGACACTCATATCTTGCTGTGTGTTCTTCTGTTTTGAGCGTATTATATCTCGTTGGAAAGATAATTTGGATCTCTAATGCTATTTTCAAACTTCATTTACAATGAATTAATTAAAATTTACAGATTAACCATAAATTCACAAATGTTTCTGAATTCACTCCAAACTCGTGTATAATTTGATGCTATCATATCTTGCTCTATGTTTTTCCGTTGAAAGCGTTTAATATCTCGTTGGAAAGATCTTACCGAGTTCTAAAACTTGTCTTCAGGAGCTGGTTTCAAATTATCAATGGATGATTGCATAATTACTAAAATACACTGTATTTACGCTAAAAGTGCTCTATTTACGCTGAAAACGCTAAATCATAGAGATAAGGCTAAATATTTGTGACACTCATATCGTGCTGTGTGTTCTTCCGTTTTGAGCGTATTATATCTCGTTGGAAAGATAATTTGGATCTCTAAAGCTATTGTTCCAACTTCATTTACAATGAAATAATTAAAAGTTACAGATTAACCATAAATTCACAAATTTTTCTGATTTCACTCCGAACTCGTGTAGAATTTGATGCGATCATATCTTGCTCTATTTTGTTCCGTTGAAAGCGTTTAATATCTCGTGGGAAAGAGCTTACCGAGTTCTAAAAGTTGTCTTCAGGCTCTGGTTTCAAAATATCAAGGGATGATTGCCTAATTACTAAAATACACTGTATTTACGCTAAAAGTGCTCTATTTACGCTGAAAACGCTAAATCATAGAGATAAGGCTAAGTATTTGTGACACTCATATCTTGCTGTGTGTTCTTCCGTTTTGAGCGTATTATATCTCGTTGGAAAGATAATTTGGAGCTCTAAAGCTATTGTTCCAACTTCATTTACAATGAATTAATTAAAAGCTACAGATTAACCATAAATTCACAAATGTTTCTGATTTCACTCCGAACTCGTGTAGAATTTGATGCTATCATATCTTGCTCTATGTTTTTCCGTTGAAAGCGTTTAATATCTCGTTGGAAAGATCTTACCGAGTTCTAAAACTTGTCGTCAGGATCTTGTTTCAAAATATCAAGGGATGATTTCCTAATTACTAAAATACACTGTATTTACACTAAAAGTGCTCTATTTACGCTGAAAGCGCTAAATCATAGATATAAGGCTAAGTATTTGTGACACTCATATCTTGTTGTGTGTTCTTCCATTTTGAGCGTATTATATCTCGTTGAAAAGATAATTTGTAGCTCTAAAGCTATTTTTCCAACTTCATTTACAATGAATTAATTAAAAGTTACAGATTAACCATAAATTCACAAATGTTTCTGATTTCACTCCGAACTCGTGTAGAATTTGATGCGATCAGATCTGGCTCTATTGTTTTCCGTTGAAAGCGTTTAATATCTCGTTTGAATGCTCTTACCGAGGTCTAAAACTTGTCTTCAGGCTCTGATTTCAAAATATCAAGGGATGATTGCCTAATTACCTAAATACACTGTATTTACGCTAAAAGTGCTCTATTTACACTGAAAACGCTAAATCATAGAGATAAGGCTAAGTATTTGTGACACTCTTTTTTTTTGGAAAAACTATATTTTATTGATAAAAAAAATAAGTAAAATGCTAGAATGAAAAATAGAGAAAAAAAAAGTACAAGGAAGAAAATAGCAAAGTTAAGCCCAAGGGAAATCTCTGGTTTGAGATCTTGTACTCATGCTGTGTCGCCTCTTATTCTTCTGAGGTTTCCTATAAATATTCAGTTGCGTGTTCAGGTTTTCTGTTGGCATACTGTTTTTTGAGGTAACGAAGCTAGCTTTGCGGCAAATTGCTTTGTTGAATTTGGAATTCCTAATTTCGTCCTGATTTGAAATAGGAGGACGACGATCCCGTTCGGTTGCATGTCCCAAAAATTCGTCTGATTTGTGACACTCATATCTTGCTGTGTGTTCTTACGTTTTGAGCGTATTATATCTCGTTGGAAAGATAATTTAGAGCTCTAAAGTTACAATTCATTAATTAAAAGTTACAGATTAACCATATATTCACAAATGTTTCTGATATCACTCCGAACTCGTGTAGAATTTGACGCGATCATATCTTCCTCTATTTTGTTGTGTTAAAAGCGTTTAATATCTCGTTGGAAAGATCTTACCGAGTTCTAAAACTTTTCTTCAGGCGCTGGTTTCAAAATATCAAGGGATGATTTCCTAATTACTAAAATACACTGTATTTACGCTAGAAGTGCTCTATTTACGCTGAAAACGCTAAATCATAGAGATAAGGCTAAGTATTTGTGACACTCATATCTTGCTGTGTGTTCATCCGTTTTCAGCGTATTATATCTCGTTGAAAAGATAATATGGAGCTCTAAAGCTATTGTTCCAACTTCATTTACAATGCATTAATTAAAAGTTATAGATTAACCATAAATTCACAAATGTTTCTGATTTCACTCCGAACTCGTGTAGAATTTGACACGATCATATCTTGCTCTATTTTGTTCCATTGAAAGCGTTTCTCATCTCGTTGGAAAGATGTTACCGAGTTCTAAAACTTGTCTTCAGGCGGTGGTTTCAAAATATCAAGGGATGATTGCCTAATTCCTAAAATACACTGTATTTACGCTAAAAGTGCTGAATTTACGCTGAAAACGCTAAATCATAGAGATAAGGCAAAGACTTTGTGACACTCATATCTTGCTGTGTATTCTTCCGTTTTGAGCGTATTATATCTCGTTGGAAAGATAATTTGTATCTCTAAAGTTATTGTTCCAACTTCATTTACAATGCATTAATTAAAAGTTACATATTAACCATAAATTCACAAATGTTTCTGATTTCACTCCAAACTCGTGTAGAATTTGATGCGATCATATCTTGCACTATTTGTTTCCTTTGAAAGCGTTTAATATCTCGTTGGAAAGATCATACCGATTTCTAAAACTTGTCTTCAGGCTCTGGTTTTAAAGTATCAAAGGATAATTGCCTATTTACTAAAATACACTGTATTTACGCTAAAAGTGCTCTATTTAAGCTGAAAACGCTAAATCATAGATATAAGGCTATGTATTTGTGACACTCATATCTTGCTGTGTGTTCTTCCGTTTTGAGCGTATTATATCTCGTTGGAAAGATAATTTGGAGATCTAAATCTATTGTTCCAACATCATTTACAATACATTAAATAAAACTTATAGATTAACCATAAATTCACAAATGTTTCTGATTTCACTCCGAACTCGTTTAGAATTTGATGCGATCATATCTTGCTCTATTTTGTTCCGTTGAAAGCGTTTAATATCTCGTTGGAAAGATCTTACCGAGTTCTAAAACTTGTCTTCAGGCGCTGGTTTCAAAATATCAAGGGATGATTGCCTAATTGCTAAAGTACACTGTATTTACGCTAAAAGTGTTCTATTCACGCTGAAAACGCTAAATCATAGAGATAGGGCTAAATATTTGTGACACTCATATCGTGCTGTGTGTTCTTCCGTTTAGAGCGTATTATATCTCGTTGGAAAGATTATCTGGAGTTCTAAATCTATTGTTCTAACTTAATTTACAATGCATTAATTAAAAGTTACAGATTAACCATAAATTCACCAAGGTTTCTGATTTCACTCCGAACTCGTGTAGAATTTGACGCGATCATATTTTGTTCTATTTTATTGCGTTGAAAGCGTTTAATATCTCGTTGGAATGATCTTACCGAGTTATAAAACTTGTCTTGAGGCGCTGGTTTAAAAATATCAAGGGATGATTGCCTAATTACTAAAATACACTGTATTTACGCTAAAAGTGCTCTATTTACGCTGAAAACACTAAATCATAGAGATAAGGCTAAGTATTTGTGACACTCATATCTTGCTGTGTGTTCTTCCGTTTTGAGCGTATTTTATCTAGTTGGAAAGATAATTTGGAGCTCTAAAGCTACTGTTCCAACTTCATTTACAATGCATTAATTAAAAGTTACGGATTAACTAAAAATTCACAAATGTTTCTGATTTCACTCCGAACTCGTGTATAATTTGATGCAATCATATGTTGCTCTAATTTGAGGTAACGAAGCTAGCTTTGCGGCAAATTGCTTTGTTGAATTTGTAATTCCTAATTTCGTCCTGATTTGAAATAGGAGGACGACGATCCCGTTCGGTTGCATTTCCCAAAAATTCGTCTGATTTGTGACACTCATATCTTGCTGTGTGTTCTTACGTTTTGAGCGAATTATATCTCGTTGGAAAGATAACTTGGAGCTCTAAAGCTATTGTTCCAACTTCATTTACAATGCATTAATTAAAAGTTACAGATTAACCATATATTCACAAATATTTCTGATATCACTCCGAACTCGTTTAGAATTTGACGCGATCATATCTTCCTCTATTTTGTTGTGTTAAAAGCGTTTAATATCCTGTTGGAAAGATCTTACCGAGTTCTAAAACTTTTCTTCAGGCGCTGGTTTCAAAATATCAAGGGATGATTGCCTAATTACTAAAATACACTGTATTTACGCTAAAAGTGCTCTACTCACGCTGAAAACGCTAAATCATAGAGATAGGGCTAAGTATTTGTGACACTCATATCTTGCTGTGTGTTCTTCCGTTTAGAGCGTATTATATCTCGTTGGAAAGATTATTTGGAGTTCTAAAGCTATTGTTCCAACTTCATTTACAATGCATTAATTAAAAGTTACAGATTAACCATAAATTCACCAATGTTTCTGATTTCACTCCGAACTCGTGTAGAATTTGACGCGATCATATTTTGTTCTATTTTGTTTCGTTGAAAGCGTTTAATATCTCGTTGGAATGATCTTACCGAGTTATAAAACTTGTCTTGAGGTGCTGGTTTAAAAATATCAAGGGATGATTGCCTAATTACTAAAATACACTGTATTTACGCTAAAAGTGCTCTATTTACGCTGAAAACACTAAATCATAGAGATAAGGCTAAGTATTTGTGACACTCATATCTTGCTGTGTGTTCTTCCGTTTTGAGCGTATTTTATCTAGTTGGAAAGATACTTTGGAGCTCTAAAGCTACTGTTCCTACTTCATTTACAATGCATTAATTAAAAGTTACGGATTAACCATAAATTCACAAATGTTTCTGATTTCACTCCGAACTCGTGTATAATTTGATGCAATCATATGTTGCTCTAATTTGAGGTAACGAAGCTAGCTTTGCGGCAAATTGCTTTGTTGAATTTGTAATTCCTAATTTCGTCCTGATTTGAAATAGGAGGACGACGATCCCGTTCGGTTGCATTTCCCAAAAATTCGTCTGATTTGTGACACTCATATCTTGCTGTGTGTTCTTACGTTTTGAGCGAATTATATCTCGTTGGAAAGATAATTTGGAGCTCTAAAGCTATTGTTCCAACTTCATTTACAATGCATTAATTTAAAGTTACAGATTAACCATATATTCACAAATATTTCTGATATCACTCCGAACTCGTTTAGAATTTGACGCGATCATATCTTCCTCTATTTTGTTGTGTTAAAAGCGTTTAATATCCTGTTGGAAAGATCTTACCGAGTTCTAAAACTTTTCTTCAGGCGCTGGTTTCAAAATATCAAGGGATGATTGCCTAATTACTAAAATACACTGTATTTACGCTAAAAGTGCTCTACTCACGCTGAAAACGCTAAATCATAGAGATAGGGCTAAGTATTTGTGACACTCATATCTTGCTGTGTGTTCTTCCGTTTAGAGCGTATTATATCTCGTTGGAAAGATTGTTTGGAGTTCTAAAGCTATTGTTCCAACTTCATTTACAATGCATTAATTAAAAGTTACAGATTAACCATAAATTCACCAATGTTTCTGATTTCACTCCGAACTCGTGTAGAATTTGACGCGATCATATTTTGTTCTATTTTGTTTCGTTGAAAGCGTTTAATATCTCGTTGGAATGATCTTACCGAGTTATAAAACTTGTCTTGAGGTGCTGGTTTAAAAATATCAAGGGATGATTGCCTAATTACTAAAATACACTGTATTTACGCTAAAAGTGCTCTATTTACGCTGAAAACACTAAATCATAGAGATAAGGCTAAGTATTTGTGACACTCATATCTTGCTGTGTGTTCTTCCGTTTTGAGCGTATTATATCTCGTTGGAAAGATAATTTCGATCTCTAAAGCTATTGTTCCAACTTCATTTACAATGAAATAATTAAAAGTTACAGATTAACCATAAATTCACAAATTTTTCTGATTTCACTCCGAACTCGTGTAGAATTTGATGCGATCATATCTTGCTCTATTTTGTTCCGTTGAAAGCGTTTAATATCTCGTGGGAAAGAGCTTACCGAGTTCTAAAAGTTGTCTTCAGGCGCTGGTTTCAAAATATCAAGGGATGATTGCCTAATTACTAAAATACACTGTATTTACGCTAAAAGTGCTCTATTTACGCTGAAAACGCTAAATCATAGAGATAAGGCTAAGTATTTGTGACACTCATATCTTGCTGTGTGTTCTTCCGTTTTGAGCGTATTATATCTCGTTGGAAAGATAATTTGGAGCTCTAAAGCTATTGTTCCAACTTCATTTACAATGAATTAATTAAAAGCTACAGATTAACCATAAATTCACAAATGTTTCTGATTTCACTCCGAACTCGTGTAGAATTTGATGCTATCATATCTTGCTCTATGTTTTTCCGTTGAAAGCGTTTAATATCTCTTTGGAAAGATCTTACCGAGTTCTAAAACTTGTCGTCAGGATCTTGTTTCAAAATATCAAGGGATGATTTCCTAATTACTAAAATACACTGTATTTACACTAAAAGTGCTCTATTTACGCTGAAAGCGCTAAATCATAGATATAAGGCTAAGTATTTGTGACACTCATATCTTGCTGTGTGTTCTTCCATTTTGAGCGTATTATATCTCGTTGAAAAGATAATTTGTAGCTCTAAAGCTATTTTTCCAACTTCATTTACAATGAATTAATTAAAAGTTACAGATTAACCATAAATTCACAAATGTTTCTGATTTCACTCCGAACTCGTGTAGAATTTGATGCGATCAGATCTGGCTCTATTGTTTTCCGTTGAAAGCGTTTAATATCTCGTTTGAATGCGCTTACCGAGGTCTAAAACTTGTCTTCAGGCTCTGATTTCAAAATATCAAGGGATGATTGCCTAATTACCTAAATACACTGTATTTACGCTAAAAGTGCTCTATTTACACTGAAAACGCTAAATCATAGAGATAAGGCTAAGTATTTGTGACACTCTTTTTTTTTGGAAAAACTATATTTTATTGATAAAAAAAATAAGTAAAATGCTAGAATGAAAAATAGAGAAAAAAAAAGTACAAGGAAGAAAATAGCAAAGTTAAGCCCAAGGGAAATCTCTGGTTTGAGATCTTGTACTCATGCTGTGTCGCCTCTTATTCTTCTGAGGTTTCCTATAAATATTCAGTTGCATGTTCAGGTTTTCTGTTGGCATACTGTTTTTTGAGGTAACGAAGCTAGCTTTGCGGCAAATTGCTTTGTTGAATTTGGAATTCCTAATTTCGTCCTGATTTGAAATAGGAGGACGACGATCCCGTTCGGTTGCATGTCCCAAAAATTCGTCTGATTTGTGACACTCATATCTTGCTGTGTGTTCTTACGTTTTGAGCGTATTATATCTCGTTGGAAAGATAATTTAGAGCTCTAAAGTTACAATTCATTAATTAAAAGTTACAGATTAACCATATATTCACAAATGTTTCTGATATCACTCCGAACTCGTGTAGAATTTGACGCGATCATATCTTCCTCTATTTTGTTGTGTTAAAAGCGTTTAATATCTCGTTGGAAAGATCTTACCGAGTTCTAAAACTTTTCTTCAGGCGCTGGTTTCAAAATATCAAGGGATGATTTCCTAATTACTAAAATACACTGTATTTACGCTAGAAGTGCTCTATTTACGCTGAAAACGCTAAATCATAGAGATAAGGCTAAGTATTTGTGACACTCATATCTTGCTGTGTGTTCATCCGTTTTCAGCGTATTATATCTCGTTGAAAAGATAATATGGAGCTCTAAAGCTATTGTTCCAACTTCATTTACAATGCATTAATTAAAAGTTATAGATTAACCATAAATTCACAAATGTTTCTGATTTCACTCCGAACTCGTGTAGAATTTGACACGATCATATCTTGCTCTATTTTGTTCCATTGAAAGCGTTTCTCATCTCGTTGGAAAGATGTTACCGAGTTCTAAAACTTGTCTTCAGGCGGTGGTTTCAAAATATCAAGGGATGATTGCCTAATTCCTAAAATACACTGTATTTACGCTAAAAGTGCTGAATTTACGCTGAAAACGCTAAATCATAGAGATAAGGCAAAGACTTTGTGACACTCATATCTTGCTGTGTATTCTTCCGTTTTGAGCGTATTATATCTCGTTGGAAAGATAATTTGTATCTCTAAAGTTATTGTTCCAACTTCATTTACAATGCATTAATTAAAAGTTACAGATTAACCATAAATTCACAAATGTTTCTGATTTCACTCCAAACTCGTGTAGAATTTGATGCGATCATATCTTGCACTATTTGTTTCCTTTGAAAGCGTTTAATATCTCGTTGGAAAGATCATACCGATTTCTAAAACTTGTCTTCAGGCTCTGGTTTTAAAGTATCAAAGGATAATTGCCTATTTACTAAAATACACTGTATTTACGCTAAAAGTGCTCTATTTAAGCTGAAAACGCTAAATCATAGATATAAGGCTATGTATTTGTGACACTCATATCTTGCTGTGTGTTCTTCCGTTTTGAGCGTATTATATCTCGTTGGAAAGATAATTTGGAGATCTAAATCTATTGTTCCAACTTCATTTACAATACATTAAATAAAACTTATAGATTAACCATAAATTCACAAATGTTTCTGATTTCACTCCGAACTCGTTTAGAATTTGATGCGATCATATCTTGCTCTATTTTGTTCCGTTGAAAGCGTTTAATATCTCGTTGGAAAGATCTTACCGAATTCTAAAACTTGTCTTCAGGCGCTGGTTTCAAAATATCAAGGGATGATTTCCTAATTGCTAAAGTACACTGTATTTACGCTAAAAGTGTTCTATTCACGCTGAAAACGCTAAATCATAGAGATAGGGCTAAATATTTGTGACACTCATATCGTGCTGTGTGTTCTTCCGTTTAGAGCGTATTATATCTCGTTGGAAAGATTATATGGAGTTCTAAATCTATTGTTCTAACTTAATTTACAATGCATTAATTAAAAGTTACAGATTAACCATAAATTCACCAAGGTTTCTGATTTCACTCCGAACTCGTGTAGAATTTGACGCGATCATATTTTGTTCTATTTTATTGCGTTGAAAGCGTTTAATATCTCGTTGGAATGATCTTACCGAGTTATAAAACTTGTCTTGAGGCGCTGGTTTAAAAATATCAAGGGATGATTGCCTAATTACTAAAATACACTGTATTTACGCTAAAAGTGCTCTATTTACGCTGAAAACACTAAATCATAGAGATAAGGCTAAGTATTTGTGACACTCATATCTTGCTGTGTGTTCTTCCGTTTTGAGCGTATTTTATCTAGTTGGAAAGATAATTTGGAGCTCTAAAGCTACTGTTCCAACTTCATTTACAATGCATTAATTAAAAGTTACGGATTAACTAAAAATTCACAAATGTTTCTGATTTCACTCCGAACTCGTGTATAATTTGATGCAATCATATGTTGCTCTAATTTGAGGTAACGAAGCTAGCTTTGCGGCAAATTGCTTTGTTGAATTTGTAATTCCTAATTTCGTCCTGATTTGAAATAGGAGGACGACGATCCCGTTCGGTTGCATTTCCCAAAAATTCGTCTGATTTGTGACACTCATATCTTGCTGTGTGTTCTTACGTTTTGAGCGAATTATATCTCGTTGGAAAGATAACTTGGAGCTCTAAAGCTATTGTTCCAACTTCATTTACAATGCATTAATTAAAAGTTACAGATTAACCATATATTCACAAATATTTCTGATATCACTCCGAACTCGTTTAGAATTTGACGCGATCATATCTTCCTCTATTTTGTTGTGTTAAAAGCGTTTAATATCCTGTTGGAAAGATCTTACCGAGTTCTAAAACTTTTCTTCAGGCGCTGGTTTCAAAATATCAAGGGATGATTGCCTAATTACTAAAATACACTGTATTTACGCTAAAAGTGCTCTACTCACGCTGAAAACGCTAAATCATAGAGATAGGGCTAAGTATTTGTGACACTCATATCTTGCTGTGTGTTCTTCCGTTTAGAGCGTATTATATCTCGTTGGAAAGATTATTTGGAGTTCTAAAGCTATTGTTCCAACTTCATTTACAATGCATTAATTAAAAGTTACAGATTAACCATAAATTCACCAATGTTTCTGATTTCACTCCGAACTCGTGTAGAATTTGACGCGATCATATTTTGTTCTATTTTGTTTCGTTGAAAGCGTTTAATATCTCGTTGGAATGATCTTACCGAGTTATAAAACTTGTCTTGAGGTGCTGGTTTAAAAATATCAAGGGATGATTGCCTAATTACTAAAATACACTGTATTTACGCTAAAAGTGCTCTATTTACGCTGAAAACACTAAATCATAGAGATAAGGCTAAGTATTTGTGACACTCATATCTTGCTGTGTGTTCTTCCGTTTTGAGCGTATTTTATCTAGTTGGAAAGATAATGTGGAGCTCTAAAGCTACTGTTCCTACTTCATTTACAATGCATTAATTAAAAGTTACGGATTAACCATAAATTCACAAATGTTTCTGATTTCACTCCGAACTCGTGTATAATTTGATGCAATCATATGTTGCTCTAATTTGAGGTAACGAAGCTAGCTTTGCGGCAAATTGCTTTGTTGAATTTGTAATTCCTAATTTCGTCCTGATTTGAAATAGGAGGACGACGATCCCGTTCGTTTGCATTTCCCAAAAATTCGTCTGATTTGTGACACTCATATCTTGCTGTGTGTTCTTACGTTTTGAGCGAATTATATCTCGTTGGAAAGATAATTTGGAGCTCTAAAGCTATTGTTCCAACTTCATTTACAATGCATTAATTAAAAGTTACAGATTAACCATATATTCACAAATATTTCTGATATCACTCCGAACTCGTTTAGAATTTGATGCGATCATATCTTCCTCTATTTTGTTGTGTTAAAAGCGTTTAATATCCTGTTGGAAAGATCTTACCGAGTTCTAAAACTTTTCTTCAGGCGCTGGTTTCAAAATATCAAGGGATGATTGCCTAATTACTAAAATACACTGTATTTACGCTAAAAGTGCTCTACTCACGCTGAAAACGCTAAATCATAGAGATAGGGCTAAGTATTTGTGACACTCATATGTTGCTGTGTGTTCTTCCGTTTAGAGCGTATTATATCTCGTTGGAAAGATTATTTGGAGTTCTAAAGCTATTGTTCCAACTTCATTTACAATGCATTAATTAGAAGTTACAGATTAACCATAAATTCACCAATGTTTCTGATTTCACTCCGAACTCGTGTAGAATTTGACGCGATCATATTTTGTTCTATTTTGTTTCGTTGAAAGCGTTTAATATCTCGTTGGAATGATATTACCGAGTTCTAAAACTTGTCTTCAGGCGCTGGTTTCAAAATATCAAGGGATGATTGCCTAATTACTAATATACACTGTATTTACGTAAGAAGTGCTCTATTTACACTGAAAACGCTAAATCATAGAGATAAAACAAAGTATTTGTGACACTCACATCTTGCTGTGTGTTCTTCCGTTTTGAGCGTATTATATATCGTTGGAAAGATAATTTGGATCTCTAAAGCTACTGTGCCAACTTCATTTAAAATGAATTAATTAAAAGTTACAGATTAACCATAAATTCACAAATGTTTCTAATTTCACTCCGAACTCGTGTAGAATTTGATGCGATCATATCTTGCTCTATTTTGTTCCGTTGAAAGCGTTTAATATCTCGTTGGAAAGATCTTACCGAGTTCTAAAATTTGTCTTCAGGCGCTGGTTTTAAAATATCAAGGGATGATTGCCTAATTACTAAAATACACTGTATTTACGCTAAAAGTGCTCTATTTATGCTGAAAACGCTAAATCATAGAGATAAGGCTAAGTATTTGTGACACTCATATCTTGCTGTGTGTTCTTCCGTTTTTAGCGTATTATATCTCATTGGAAATATAATTTGGAGCTCTAAAGCTATTAATCCAACTTCATTTACAATGCATTAATTTAAAGTTACAGATTAACCATAAATTCACAAATGTTTCTGATTTCACTCCGAACTCGTGTAGAATTTGATGCTATCATATCTTGCTCTATGTTTTTCCATTGAAAGCGTTTAATATCTCGTTGGAAAGATCATACCGAGTTCTAAAACTTTTCTTCAGGCGCTAGTTTCAAAATATCAAGGGATGATTGCCTAATTACTAAAATACACTGTATTTACGCTAAAAGCGCTCTATTCACGCTGAAAACGCTAAATCATAGAGATAGGGCTAAGTATTTGTGACACTCATATCTTGCTGTGTGTTCTTCCGTTTAGAGCGTATTATATCTCGTTGGAAAGATTATTTGGAGTTCTAAAGGTATTGTTCCAACTTCATTTACAATGCATTAATTAAAAGTAAAAGATTAACCATAAATTCACCAATGTTGCTGATTTCACTCCGAACTCGTGTAGAATTTGACGCGATCATATTTTGTTCTGTTTTGTTGCGTTGAAAGCGTTTAATATCTCGTTGGAATGATCTTACCGAGTTCTAAAACTTGTCTTCAGGCGCTGGTTTCAAAATATCAAGGGATGATTTCCTAATTACTAAAATACACTGTATTTACGTTAAAATTTCTCTATTTACGCTGAAAACGCTAAATCATAGATATAAGGCTAAGTATTTGTGACACTCATATCTTGCTGTGTGTTCTTCCATTTTGAGCGTATTATATCTCGTTGAAAAGATAAATTGTAGCTCTAAAGATATTTTTCCAACTTCATTTACAATGAATTAATTAAAAGTTACAGATTAACCATAAATTCACAAATGTTTCTGATTTCACTCCGAACTCGTGTAGAATTTGATGCGATCAGATCTGGCTCTATTGTTTTCCGTTGAAAGCGTTTAATATCTCGTTTGAAAGCTCTTACCGAGGTCTAAAACTTGTCTTCAGGCTCTGATTTCAAAATATCAATGGATGATTGCATAATTACTAAAATACACTGTATTTACGCTAAAAGTGCTCTATTTACGCTGAAAACGCTAAATCATAGAGATAAGGCTAAATATTTGTGACACTCATATCGTGCTGTGTGTTCTTCCGTTTTGAGCGTATTATATCTCGTTGGAAAGATAATTTGGATCTCTAAAGCTATTGTTCCAACTTCATTTACAATGAAATAATTAAAAGTTACAGATTAACCATAAATTCACAAATTTTTCTGATTTCACTCCGAACTCGTGTAGAATTTGATGCGATCATATCTTGCTCTATTTTGTTCCGTTGAAAGCGTTTAATATCTCGTGGGAAAGAGATTACCGAGTTCTAAAAGTTGTCTTCAGGCGCTGGTTTCAAAATATCAAGGGATGATTGCCTAACTACTAAAATACACTGTATTTACGCTAAAAGTGCTCTATTTACGCTGAAAACGCTAAATCATAGAGATAAGGCTAAGTATTTGTGACACTCATATCTTGCTGTGTGTTCTTCCGTTTTGAGCGTATTATATCTCGTTGGAAAGATAATTTGGAGCTCTAAAGCTATTGTTCCAACTTCATTTACAATGAATTAATTAAAAGCTACAGATTAACCATAAATTCACAAATGTTTCTGATTTCACTTCGAACTCGTGTAGAATTTGATGCTATCATATCTTGCTCTATGTTTTTCCGTTGAAAGCGTTTAATATCTCGTTGGAAAGATCTTACCGAGTTCTAAAACTTGTCGTCAGGAGCTGGTTTCAAAATATCAAGGGATGATTTCCTAATTACTAAAATACACTGTATTTACACTAAAAGTGCTCTATTTACGCTGAAAGCGCTAAATCATAGATATAAGGCTAAGTATTTGTGACACTCATATCTTGCTGTGTGTTCTTCCATTTTGAGCGTATTATATCTCGTTGAAAAGATAATTTGTAGCTCTAAAGCTATTTTTCCAACTTCATTTACAATGAATTAATTAAAAGTTACAGATTAACCATAAATTCACAAATGTTTCTGATTTCACTCCGAACTCGTGTAGAATTTGATGCGATCAGATCTGGCTCTATTGTTTTCCGTTGAAAGCGTTTAATATCTCGTTTGAAAGCTCTTACCGAGGTCTAAAACTTGTCTTCAGGCTCTGATTTCAAAATATCAATGGATGATTGCATAATTACTAAAATACACTGTATTTACGCTAAAAGTGCTCTATTTACGCTGAAAACGCTAAATCATAGAGATAAGGCTAAATATTTGTGACACTCATATCGTGCTGTGTGTTCTTCCGTTTTGAGCGTATTATATCTCGTTGGAAAGATAATTTGGATCTCTAAAGCTATTGTTCCAACTTCATTTACAATGAAATAATTAAAAGTTACAGATTAACCATAAATTCACAAATTTTTCTGATTTCACTCCGAACTCGTGTAGAATTTGATGCGATCATATCTTGCTCTATTTTGTTCCGTTGAAAGCGTTTAATATCTCGTGGGAAAGAGATTACCGAGTTCTAAAAGTTGTCTTCAGGCGCTGGTTTCAAAATATCAAGGGATGATTGCCTAACTACTAAAATACACTGTATTTACGCTAAAAGTGCTCTATTTACGCTGAAAACGCTAAATCATAGAGATAAGGCTAAGTATTTGTGACACTCATATCTTGCTGTGTGTTCTTCCGTTTTGAGCGTATTATATCTCGTTGGAAAGATAATTTGGAGCTCTAAAGCTATTGTTCCAACTTCATTTACAATGAATTAATTAAAAGCTACAGATTAACCATAAATTCACAAATGTTTCTGATTTCACTCCGAACTCGTGTAGAATTTGATGCTATCATATCTTGCTCTATGTTTTTCCGTTGAAAGCGTTTAATATCTCGTTGGAAAGATCTTACCGAGTTCTAAAACTTGTCGTCAGGAGCTGGTTTCAAAATATCAAGGGATGATTTCCTAATTACTAAAATACACTGTATTTACACTAAAAGTGCTCTATTTACGCTGAAAGCGCTAAATCATAGATATAAGGCTAAGTATTTGTGACACTCATATCTTGCTGTGTGTTCTTCCATTTTGAGCGTATTATATCTCGTTGAAAAGATAATTTGTAGCTCTAAAGCTATTTTTCCAACTTCATTTACAATGAATTAATTAAAAGTTACAGATTAACCATAAATTCACAAATGTTTCTGATTTCACTCCGAACTCGTGTAGAATTTGATGCGATCAGATCTGGCTCTATTGTTTTCCGTTGAAAGCGTTTAATATCTCGTTTGAAAGCTCTTACCGAGGTCTAAAACTTGTCTTTAGGCTCTGATTTCAAAATATCAAGGGATGATTGCCTAATTACTTAAATACACTGTATTTACGCTAAAAGTGCTCTATTTACACTGAAAACGCTAAATCATAGAGATAAGGCTAAGTATTTGTGACACTCTTTTTTTTTGGAAAAACTATATTTTATTGATAACAAAAAGAAGTAAAATGCTAGAATGAAAAAGAGAGAAAAAAAAAGTACAAGGAAGAAAATAGCAAAGTTAAGCCCAAGGGAAATCTCTGGTTTGAGATCTTGTACTCATGCTGTGTCGCCTCTTATTCTTCTGAGGTTTCCTATAAATATTTAGTTGCGTGTTCAGGTTTTCTGTTGGCATACTGTTTTTTGAGGTAACGAAGCTAGCTTTGCGGCAAATTGCTTTGTTGAATTTGGAATTCCTAATTTCGTCCTGATTTGAAATAGGAGGACGACGATCCCGTTCGGTTGCATGTCCCAAAAATTCGTCTGATTTGTGACACTCATATCTTGCTGTGTGTTCTTACGTTTTGAGCGTATTATATCTCGTTGGAAAGATAATTTAGAGATCTAAAGTTACAATGCATTAATTAAAAGTTACAGATTAACCATATATTCACAAATGTTTCTGATATCACTCCGAACTCGTGTAGAATTTGACGCGATCATATCTTCCTCTATTTTGTTGTGTTAAAAGCGTTTAATATCTCGTTGGAAAGATCTTACCGAGTTCTAAAACTTTTCTTCAGGCGCTGGTTTCAAAATATCAAGGGATGATTTCCTAATTACTAAAATACACTGTATTTACGCTAGAAGTGCTCTATTTACGCTGAAAACGCTAAATCATAGAGATAAGGCTAAGTATTTGTGACACTCATATCTTGCTGTGTGTTCATCCGTTTTCAGCGTATTATATCTCGTTGAAAAGATAATATGGAGCTCTAAAGCTATTGTTCCAACTTCATTTACAATGCATTAATTAAAAGTTATAGATTAACCATAAATTCACAAATGTTTCTGATTTCACTCCGTACTCGTGTAGAATTTGACACGATCATATCTTGCTCTATTTTGTTCCATTGAAAGCGTTTCTCATCTCGTTGGAAAGATGTTACCGAGTTCTAAAACTTGTCTTCAGGCGGTGGTTTCAAAATATCAAGGGATGATTGCCTAATTCCTAAAATACACTGTATTTACGCTAAAAGTGCTGAATTTACGCTGAAAACGCTAAATCATAGAGATAAGGCAAAGACTTTGTGACACTCATATCTTGCTGTGTATTCTTCCGTTTTGAGCGTATTATATCTCGTTGGAAAGATAATTTGTATCTCTAAAGTTATTGTTCCAACTTCATTTACAATGCATTAATTAAAAGTTACAGATTAACCATAAATTCACAAATGTTTCTGATTTCACTCCAAACTCGTGTAGAATTTGATGCGATCATATCTTGCACTATTTGTTTCCGTTGAAAGCGTTTAATATCTCGTTGGAAAGATCTTACCGATTTCTAAAACTTGTCTTCAGGCGCTGGTTTTAAAGTATCAAAGGATAATTGCCTATTTACTAAAATACACTGTATTTACGCTAAAAGTGCTCTATTTAAGCTGAAAACGCTAAATCATAGATATCAGGCTATGTATTTGTGACACTCATATCTTGCTGTGTGTTCTTCCGTTTTGAGCGTATTATATCTCGTTGGAAAGATAATTTGGAGATCTAAATCTATTGTTCCAACTTCATTTACAATACATTAAATAAAACTTATAGATTAACCATAAATTCACAAATGTTTCTGATTTCACTCCGAACTCGTTTAGAATTTGATGCGATCATATCTTGCTCTATTTTGTTCCGTTGAAAGCGTTTAATATCTCGTTGGAAAGATCTTACCGAGTTCTAAAACTTGTCTTCAGGCGCTGGTTTCAATTTTTTTTGGATGAACAGTAAGTATATATTGAGTAACCATCCAAAGAGTTTAAACTGTACAAGCAAAAAGGTGGCCAAAATTTTAGGCTATCCAAAGAATGGATAACCCATCACCTCCAAAACCAAAACCAGAGAGGCTGGTTAGCACTCTATGCATAGCCGATCACAAAAACAAGGTGATGGGCTAATGAACGTCAAAAAACCACCAATTCATGTGGATATATGCTATACAAAACTTTATAGACAATATACTTGATCCGAGCAAAAACGTCTTCAACTTTGGGGGAAATACCATCAAACTTGATGGCATTTCTAGTCCTCCAAATGTGATAGACCGAGAAGCAAAATGCAATCCTTATTGCTTTAGCTTTAATGGTGGCTCCACTCCTCTCCTTTTTAATCCATTTGACCGAGCTTGAAAGTGTGCCCATAAGCCTCGGCATGTCCATCCAATTCTTCACCAAGCTCCAAATTTTTCATGAAAAAGGGCATTCAAAGTATAGGTGTGAAGCCGTTTCCGGCCCACCCTTGCACATAACACAAATGTTAACTACATCTAATCTATGAAGATTATCACATGTAGCCAACCTATTCCGGAATGCCAACCAAGTAGTAAAGGAAAATTTAGGGGGAATATAGTCTTTCCAAATAAAGGACATCCACCTACGGGTAGAGGCCTTAATTCTAAGTAAATCATAGACTTTGGAGGATACAAGTTTACCATTAGCTTGAAAGGAGTTCAAACAGCGAATGGTGTCAGCCACATCCTCGAATTTGGAGATGATCTCATCACGTACCATGGCAAATTTCTTCATTAATTGTGAATCCCTATGGTGTGGGACAAAATCCCACACACTTCGGCCATTAAGATACACACTATGAACCCACTTAACCCATAGAGTGTCCTTTTTAAGATGAATGTCCCAAAAACTTTTAGCAAGCAAAGCTGAGTTCCAGATTTTGGTATCATGTATACCAAGGCCACCCTCATGTTTAGGGAGACATACATCAGCCCAAGATACTCTAGAGTATTTACAACCCCATAGGAAGATACGGCACATAGCTGTTATTCTATCAAGTATTACCTTTGGGATAGGAAACATTTGTAACCAAAAAGAATGCACACCCTGTATAACGGCTTTAATGAGTTCAACTCTACCAGCATAGGAGAGTGTCTTGAGATTCCATGCGCTAATATAGGTGGAGATGGACTCTAATAGTGGGGCAAAGTGAGTCACAGATATCTTAAGGGGAGCAAGAGGAACCCCAAGATACTTAACCGGAAAAGATCCTGCTTTAAAATCAACCAAACTCAAGATGTTATCAAGCTCATATATAGCCATTCCCCCTAAGAAGATATTGGATTTATCATAATTGACCCGAAGGCCAGATATGTTACCAAACTCTTCTAAGGAGTCAATAAGAATTTTAATAGATGGATAGTCACCCCTCGAAAAAAGCATCAAGTCATCAGCATAAGCAATATGTGAGATTTTCAGACTACCACACTTAGGATGGAATTTGAAAGGAGCTTCCATGGTTTTCACATTCAATAATCTAGACAAATATTCCAAACAAAGAGCAAATAACAGGGGGGACATAGGATCACCTTGTCTAAGGCCCCTTTTACCAATAAAATGCCCATGAAGAACCCCATTTATAGAGACAGAATAAGAAGGTGTGGTAACACACTCCATGATCCAATGAATAAACTTGCAAGGAAAGCCAATGTGTAAAAGCATGTTATAAAGGAAGTCCCATGAAATAGTATCATAGGCCTTCCGAAGGTCAACTTTGATCATGCAACGTGGTGAAACATGTTTCCTAGCATATCCTCTAACCAATTCTTGAGCAATAAACACATTATCAATCATAAACCTACCATCAACAAAGGCCCCCTGGGCAGGGTCAATCAAATTAGGTAGGCAAGGAATTAATCTATTAGCTAGGATCTTGGTAATAACCTTATAGATAACATTGGTGCACGAAATAGGTCTAAAATCTGAAGCTGTGGGTGAGTGTGTGGTCTTAGGAATCAAGGCAATTAGTGTATGGTTGAGTTGTTTAAGTAGCTTACCAGATCCAAAGAAGCCCTTGACGGCTAGTATAACCTCATGACCAACAAGGTGCCAGTTGTGCTTGAAAAAGGCCGAGGTATAACCATCAGGGCCAGGTGCTTTATTATCACCAATATCAAAGAGGGCCTCTTTAATCTCCAAATCAGTTATTGGAGTAACTAAGCCCTCAACAGCATCCAAAGGCAGAATGTTACCGGAAGTAACAATGCTAGGATCTAACCCCGTGGTAGGATAGTGTGTGCCAAATAGCTTGGTGTAAAACTCAACAAATTCCATAGCAACTTGTTCAATTGAAGTGGTAGAATCACCATTGGGAAGTTTAAGGGCCGTAATGGTGTTTCTAGCCAGATTCTTCTTGACAATTGAATGGAAATACTTAGTACACTTGTCACCTTGGATGAGATGTGTAGCTTTGGCTTTTTGTCTATAAAAATCTTCCTCGGCCGATTTAAGGTTAAGGAGTTTCTTTTTAATCAGTTCAACCTCATTCCTAATGGTAACATCAAGAGGAGCATGCATAGACAACCCAAGGACCCGTTTGTACTCCTTTTTTATTTCCTTAACCTTCTCCGAAATATGACCAAAATTCAATTTATTTAGTTCTTTAAGAGGTCTTTTTAAGGTTCTCAATTTTTGGGCAAGGATGAACTGAGAGCTTCCATGAACCACTTTACCCCAATGATTGGTAAGGATGGTGTTGAAAGTCTCATGTTTAAGCCACATATTGTAAAACTTGAAAGGTTTAGTGCCTTTGAACTGGTTTTGACCAATAGAAACAAGAGAGGAAACATGATCAAAATCTGCTTCCATATCACAAAAGTGAGTTCTACAAGAAACACCATTTATACTCCAACTAGGATTCATAAGCACTCTATCAAGCTTAGCCCAAAGGGATCCTCTATTCCAAGTAAGGAACTCACCGGTGGAAGGAGTATCAACAAGATTAGTTTGAATTTTAAAGTCATTTAGGTCTTGGATAAGATAGGCCGAGGGAGGGGTGGGACCCACCCTCTCATTTGGGCTACCAACGCAGTTGAAATCTCCCATTACAAGCCAAGGTCTAGTAATGTTAGGTTCCAAATTAGCCACATGGTTCCAAAGTAATCTTCTCTCCAAAACCGTGTAAAGGGCATAGACAAATGTAACAAAAAATTGTACTTGAGTAGTTTTGCACTTAATTTCACAATGAACATGTTGTTTTTCAATTTCAAGGATATTAACTTGTACAAACTTAGGGTCCCAAAGTATGGCCATGCGTCCACCCTCAATAAGGTCAAAGTTTGTAGAAAATAACCATGAAGGCAGCCTATTTTTGGAAAATCTATCAAAATTAGAATAGGTCATTTTTGTTTCAAGTAAGCAACAAACACGAACACAATTAGAAAGCATAAAATTAACTACGGAGTTTTGTTTAGAGACCTTATTAAGGCCTCGGACATTCCATGCTGCTAAAAACATAAACATGGATTAGAAAGATCTCCCCTTTTTGGCCTTTTTGGCCTCGTTGTCCACTGTTTTGCCCCTTGGTTTGTACCTAGCAAGAAAAAGGAAATCATATATATATTGAACAAAGAAAGAAGTGAAATCATACCCCTCCTCGTTAGCAATGACTCCCGGCAGCTTTTTAAGGCAAAGAGTAGTGAAGTTCAGCCCCATGGTTTGGCCATCTTGTGTTACATTCAAATAGTTGTCCAATCTTGTCATCCCCTCCTTGACTTCATCAACATGTGAGACATGGATGCAAGGCCGATTGTCTTGGTCCACCCCAAGTTTAGTAATAACGTCATCAAGATATGCTTCCCTAATATCATAGATCACACGGCTTTTGGTAAGATCCATCTTCTTTGGGTTCTTCACTTTGCAAGCATTTCCCCTTGGGCAACCATCTTCGAAGAATCTACATAGGAAATGTCTATAAACACTCCTCATGAATACCGAGCCATAAGCATAGCCCTCCTTCGTGTGAGTAATTTCGGGGAGACCTTCCAAGCAATCCTTGGTAAAGAACATACCGGGTTCATTATCATTGACCACCTTAAGGTTGTGGTCAATCTTGATTATGGTAGCTTCCTTGTCCATTTCGTCAATTTGTTTCACCTTAATAGTAGGTGTAAGGTACTCATCCGGATCCATATCAAAGATCACCTCATCTTGGTATACATCATGAAAGTTCCTAACCACCCGAGAGGTTTGCAAATCAGTTTGGTCGTCTTGGAGTGAAGATGTGGTTATCTCCCCTCTTCTTGGTTTCTTTTTGCTATTCTTGGAGAACCGTAACTTCTTGAAGAAAGGATGATCAATTTTTGGGGCCTCATAATCATTGACAAGCTTCTCTTTCCCTTTATCATGTTCAATACCAATGTTAGTCATGGGCTCTTCAATTGTTGGATTGGTTCCCACCTCAACTTCCTCCTCCTCGGTCTCAAGCCCATTTTTCTTCCTTGCAATCTCCATTTCTTCTTTTTCAATTTGGGCAATAACCTTGCAAGTGAAAGCATGGTGACCGAAACACTTGCAATGAAAGCAATAGTTTGGAAAGGTTTCGTACCTCACCCTTTGTTTGTGTAGCCTCCCATTTGGTAGCCGAATAGGAATCAATAGAGGGGGGGCCTTGGAAGCATCCACCTCTATTAGGACTCGTGCAAAGGAGGACCTTGCTTTTTCAAGAGTAACCCTATCTGTGGTCAATGGAACTCCAACTCTTGAGGCAACTTCACTTATGATTTCCTCCTCCCAAATTCTCATTGGTAGGTGAGGAAATTGCACCCAAATGGGAACTTTCAAGAATTCTTCATCATCAATGGAAAAGTCCTCGGAAAGAGGTTTTAGATGGAAGGTTTTTCCAAACAAGGAGTAGGGGCCTTCCATAAGAACTTTTGATCGATCTTCATCATTTTGGAACTTGAATATGACCCAACCCTTGTCATGAGACCTCACTCTACACGGCACACCCCATTTTTGGGTCATAGCATGGATTTTTGTCAACCCGGGGAACCTTCCATCAAAATAGGCAACAAGACAATGTCCCCAAATTTGCACCATGGAAGATAGGTTCCGGGTAGTAAGATCAATGATGTCTCCTTTAGGCTCGATGTAGTGTAGTTTCATGCCTTTGTCAGGTTGCCTATTATCCTTGAAGAGTGAGACAAAGGAAGGCTTAGTCCCGGGCTGACCCCATTTTGATGTCCCATTAGCATTCGGAGGAGATGCCGCGGCATGAGTAGGAGGTGCAAGAGTGGATGCCGCGGCATGAGAAGTAGGTGCCTCATCAATTGGTGTAGTAGATGCCGCGGCCATGGTGTTAACAATTGCAATGTCCGGGTCAGGTTCGGCATTAGACACAACCAAGGAAACAATGTGTTCTTGGTCCAAAATATCCTTCACCGAAGGGTCAACAATGTATTCTCGTTCTTTTTCAACACTTATAGTTTCAATTGAATCAATTGAGCCATCAATCGAAATATTATCCTCCATTCCATCAACAACCTCGGTCACACTTGCATTATCAACAATATCATCAAAAGTGTTGGGGATTACCTCGGTTTGCAAAGAATCCGAAATAGGAGATATTGTAGCATCTTTGGAACTAGTTGCCGTAGTTAGTTGTTGTTGTGCGAATTCCTCGACCGCTTCATCGATTTCCTTCCCTTGGGCTTTGGCCTTAAGCCGAGAAGAAGCCTTCAAGGGGAGAGGAGTTTCTTTCTTCTTCTTGGTAACCATTGCTAGAAGAAGGGGAAGCTAGACGGCAGCAACCCCCTCAAAAGAAAACATGAGCTAAAAATCCGTACCAATGGAGTTTGTGACCGTTGGGGAAGATGACGAAAATCCAAAGTTTCTTGATGATGAAAAAAGTTGTAGAAAGTTAATCCCCACTCCTAGGCGAAGCTAGAACAACCTCCAAATCCAAGTTTGAGCAAGAGGAGCGGCGTGTGGAGGCGTTGACCTTCTTCGGTGAACAGTGTTAGCGATGAATAAAAAGTTCGTTCTTAGCTCAAAACTCCCAAAAAGAAGCTCAAACTCCGGGAATAATACAACCAAGAGAAAGGAGGAGGTATTATGGCCGGAATCCAAGCTCAAACCAAGAGAATCGAACGGAAATGGTGAAATCCGTGAGAAGAAGAGCCTAAACCGCGTAAGGTTTTTTCAGGCGCTGGTTTCAAAATATCAAGGGATGATTGCCTAATTGCTAAAGTACACTGTATTTACGCTAAAAGTGTTCTATTCACGCTGAAAACGCTAAATCATAGAGAGGGCTAAATATTTGTGACACTCATATCTTGCTGTGTGTTCTTCCGTTTAGAGCGTATTATATCTCGTTGGAAAGATTATCTGGAGTTCTAAATCTATTGTTCTAACTTAATTTACAATGCATTAATTAAAAGTTACAGATTAACCATAAATTCACCAAGGTTTCTGATTTCACTCCGAACTCGTGTAGAATTTGACGCGATCATATTTTGTTCTATTTTATCGCGTTGAAAGCGTTTAATATCTCGTTGGAATGATCTTACCGAGTTATAAAACTTGTCTTCAGGCGCTGGTTTAAAAATATCAAGGGAAGATTGCCTAATTACTAAAATACACTGTATTTACGCTAAAAGTGCTCTATTTACGCTGAAAACACTAAATCATAGAGATAAGGCTAAGTATTTGTGACACTCATATATTGCTGTGTGTTCTTCCGTTTTGAGCGTATTTTATCTAGTTGGAAAGATAATTTGGAGCTCTAAAGCTACTGTTCCAACTTCATTTACAATGCATTAATTAAAAGTTACGGATTAACCATAAATTCACAAATGTTTCTGATTTCACTCCGAACTCGTGTATAATTTGATGCAATCATATGTTGCTCTAATTTGAGGTAACGAAGCTAGCTTTGCGGCAAATTGATTTGTTGAATTTGTAATTCCTAATTTCGTCCTGATTTGAAATAGGAGGACGACGATCCCGTTCGGTTGCATTTCCCAAAAATTCGTCTGATTTGTGACACTCATATCTTGTTGTGTGTTCTTACGTTTTGAGCGAATTATATCTCGTTGGAAAGATAATTTGGAGCTCTAAAGCTATTGTTCCAACTTCATTTACAATGCATTAATTAAAAGTTACAGATTAACCATATATTCACAAATATTTCTGATATCACTCCGAACTCGTTTAGAATTTGACGCGATCATATCTTCCTCTATTTTTTTGTGTTAAAAGCGTTTAATATCCTGTTGGAAAGATCTTACCGAGTTCTAAAACTTTTCGTCAGGCGCTGGTTTCAAAATATCAAGGGATGATTGCCTAATTACTAAAATACACTGTATTTACGCTAAAAGTGCTCTACTCACGCTGAAAACGCTAAATCATAGAGATAGGGCTAAGTATTTGTGACACTCATATCTTGCTGTGTGTTCTTCCGTTTAGAGCGTATTATATCTCGTTGGAAAGATTATTTGGAGTTCTAAAGCTATTGTTCCAACTTTATTTACAATGCATTAATTAAAAGTTACAGATTAACCATAAATTCACCAATGTTTCTGATTTCACTCCGAACTCGTGTAGAATTTGACGCGATCATATTTTGTTCTATTTTGTTTCGTTGAAAGCGTTTAATATCTCGTTGGAATGATATTACCGAGTTCTAAAACTTGTCTTCAGGCGCTGGTTTCAAAATATCAAGGGATGATTGCCTAATTACTAAAATACACTGTATTTACGTTAAAATTTCTCTATTTACGCTGAAAACGCTAAATCATAGATATAAGGCTAAGTATTTGTGACACTCATATCTTGCTGTGTGTTCTTCCATTTTGAGCGTATTATATCTCGTTGAAAAGATAATTTGTAGCTCTAAAGATATTTTTCCAACTTCATTTACAATGAATTAATTAAAAGTTACAGATTAACCATAAATTCACAAATGTTTCTGATTTCACTCCGAACTCGTGTAGAATTTGATGCGATCAGATCTGGCTCTATTGTTTTCCGTTGAAAGCGTTTAATATCTCGTTTGAAAGCTCTTACCGAGGTCTAAAACTTGTCTTCAGGCTCTGATTTCAAAATATCAATGGATGATTGCATAATTACTAAAATACACTGTATTTACGCTAAAAGTGCTCTATTTACGCTGAAAACGCTAAATCATAGAGATAAGGCTAAATATTTGTGACACTCATATCGTGCTGTGTGTTCTTCCGTTTTGAGCGTATTATATCTCGTTGGAAAGATAATTTGGATCTCTAAAGCTATTGTTCCAACTTCATTTATAATGAAATAATTAAAAGTTACAGATTAACCATAAATTCACAAATTTTTCTGATTTCACTCCGAACTCGTGTAGAATTTGATGCGATCATATCTTGCTCTATTTTGTTCCGTTGAAAGCGTTTAATATCTCGTGGGAAAGAGATTACCGAGTTCTAAAAGTTGTCTTCAGGCGCTGGTTTCAAAATATCAAGGGATGATTGCCTAATTACTAAAATACACTGTATTTACGCTAAAAGTGCTCTATTTACGCTGAAAACGCTAAATCATAGAGATAAGGCTAAGTATTTGTGACACTCATATCTTGCTGTGTGTTCTTCCGTTTTGAGCGTATTATATCTCGTTGGAAAGATAATTTGGAGCTCTAAAGCTATTGTTCCAACTTCATTTACAATGAATTAATTAAAAGCTACAGATTAACCATAAATTCACAAATGTTTCTGATTTCACTCCGAACTCGTGTAGAATTTGATGCTATCATATCTTGCTCTATGTTTTTCCGTTGAAAGCGTTTAATATCTCGTTGGAAAGATCTTACCGAGTTCTAAAACTTGTCGTCAGGAGCTGGTTTCAAAATATCAAGGGATGATTTCCTAATTACTAAAATACACTGTATTTACACTAAAAGTGCTCTATTTACGCTGAAAGCGCTAAATCATAGATATAAGGCTAAGTATTTGTGACACTCATATCTTGCTGTGTGTTCTTCCATTTTGAGCGTATTATATCTCGTTGAAAAGATAATTTGTAGCTCTAAAGCTATTTTTCCAACTTCATTTACAATGAATTAATTAAAAGTTACAGATTAACCATAAATTCACAAATGTTTCTGATTTCACTCCGAACTCGTGTAGAATTTGATGCGAACAGATCTGGCTCTATTGTTTTCCGTTGAAAGCGTTTAATATCTCGTTTGAAAGCTCTTACCGAGGTCTAAAACTTGTCTTCAGGCTCTGATTTCAAAATATCAAGGGATGATTGCCTAATTACTTAAATACACTGTATTTACGCTAAAAGTGCTCTATTTACACTGAAAACGCTAAATCATAGAGATAAGGCTAAGTATTTGTGACACTCTTTTTTTTTGGAAAAACTATATTTTATTGATAACAAAAAGAAGTAAAATGCTAGAATGAAAAAGAGAGAAAAAAAAAGTACAAGGAAGAAAATAGCAAAGTTAAGCCCAAGGGAAATCTCTGGTTTGAGATCTTGTACTCATGCTGTGTCGCCTCTTATTCTTCTGAGGTTTCCTATAAATATTCAGTTGCGTGTTCAGGTTTTCTGTTGGCATACTGTTTTTTGAGGTAACGAAGCTAGCTTTGCGGCAAATTGCTTTGTTGAATTTGGAATTCCTAATTTCGTCCTGATTTGAAATAGGAGGACGACGATCCCGTTCGGTTGCATGTCCCAAAAATTCGTCTGATTTGTGACACTCATATCTTGCTGTGTGTTCTTACGTTTTGAGCGTATTATATCTCGTTGGAAAGATAATTTAGAGATCTAAAGTTACAATGCATTAATTAAAAGTTACAGATTAACCATATATTCACAAATGTTTCTGATATCACTCCGAACTCGTGTAGAATTTGACGCGATCATATCTTCCTCTATTTTGTTGTGTTAAAAGCGTTTAATATCTCGTTGGAAAGATCTTACCGAGTTCTAAAACTTTTCTTCAGGCTCTGGTTTCAAAATATCAAGGGATGATTTCCTAATTACTAAAATACACTGTATTTACGCTAGAAGTGCTCTATATACGCTGAAAACGCTAAATCATAGAGATAAGGCTAAGTATTTGTGACACTCATATCTTGCTGTGTGTTCATCCGTTTTCAGCGTATTATATCTCGTTGAAAAGATAATATGGAGCTCTAAAGCTATTGTTCCAACTTCATTTACAATGCATTAATTAAAAGTTATAGATTAACCATAAATTCACAAATGTTTCTGATTTCACTCCGAACTCGTGTAGAATTTGACACGATCATATCTTGCCCTATTTTGTTCCATTGAAAGCGTTTCTCATCTCGTTGGAAAGATGTTACCGAGTTCTAAAACTTGTCTTCAGGCGGTGGTTTCAAAATATCAAGGGATGATTGCCTAATTCCTAAAATACACTGTATTTACGCTATAAGTGCTGAATTTACGCTGAAAACGCTAAATCATAGAGATAAGGCAAAGACTTTGTGACACTCATATCTTGCTGTGTATTCTTCCGTTTTGAGCGTATTATATCTCGTTGGAAAGATAATTTGTATCTCTAAAGTTATTGTTCCAACTTCATTTACAATGCATTAATTAAAAGTTACAGATTAACCATAAATTCACAAATGTTTCTGATTTCACTCCAAACTCGTGTAGAATTTGATGCGATCATATCTTGCACTATTTGTTTCCGTTGAAAGCGTTTAATATCTCGTTGGAAAGATCTTACCGATTTCTAAAACTTGTCTTCAGGCGCTGGTTTTAAAGTATCAAAGGATAATTGCCTATTTACTAAAATACACTGTATTTACGCTAAAAGTGCTCTATTTAAGCTGAAAACGCTAAATCATAGATATAAGGCTATGTATTTGTGACACTCATATCTTGCTGTGTGTTCTTCCGTTTTGAGCGTATTATATCTCGTTGGAAAGATAATTTGGAGATCTAAATCTATTGTTCCAACTTCATTTACAATACATTAAATAAAACTTATAGATTAACCATAAATTCACAAATGTTTCTGATTTCACTCCGAACTCGTTTAGAATTTGATGCGATCATATCTTGCTCTATTTTGTTCCGTTGAAAGCGTTTAATATCTCGTTGGAAAGATCTTACCGAGTTCTAAAACTTGTCTTCAGGCGCTGGTTTCAAAATATCAAGGGATGATTGCCTAATTGCTAAAGTACACTGTATTTACGCTAAAAGTGTTCTATTCACGCTGAAAACGCTAAATCATAGAGATAGGGCTAAATATTTGTGACACTCATATCTTGCTGTGTGTTCTTCCGTTTAGAGCGTATTATATCTCGTTGGAAAGATTATCTGGAGTTCTAAATCTATTGTTCTAACTTAATTTACAATGCATTAATTAAAAGTTACAGATTAACCATAAATTCACCAAGGTTTCTGATTTCACTCCGAACTCGTGTAGAATTTGACGCGATCATATTTTGTTCTATTTTATCGTGTTGAAAGCGTTTAATATCTCGTTGGAATGATCTTACCGAGTTATAAAACTTGTCTTCAGGCGCTGGTTTAAAAATATCAAGGGAAGATTGCCTAATTACTAAAATACACTGTATTTACGCTAAAAGTGCTCTATTTACGCTGAAAACACTAAATCATAGAGATAAGGCTAAGTATTTGTGACACTCATATATTGCTGTGTGTTCTTCCGTTTTGAGCGTATTTTATCTAGTTGGAAAGATAATTTGGAGCTCTAAAGCTACTGTTCCAACTTCATTTACAATGCATTAATTAAAAGTTACGGATTAACCATAAATTCACAAATGTTTCTGATTTCACTCCGAACTCGTGTATAATTTGATGCAATCATATGTTGCTCTAATTTGAGGTAACGAAGCTAGCTTTGCGGCAAATTGATTTGTTGAATTTGTAATTCCTAATTTCGTCCTGATTTGAAATAGGAGGACGACGATCCCGTTCGGTTGCATTTCCCAAAAATTCGTCTGATTTGTGACACTCATATCTTGCTGTGTGTTCTTACGTTTTGAGCGAATTATATCTCGTTGGAAAGATAATTTGGAGCTCTAAAGCTATTGTTCCAACTTCATTTACAATGCATTAATTAAAAGTTACAGATTAACCATATATTCACAAATATTTCTGATATCACTCCGAACTCGTTTAGAATTTGACGCGATCATATCTTCCTCTATTTTTTTGTGTTAAAAGCGTTTAATATCCTGTTGGAAAGATCTTACCGAGTTCTAAAACTTTTCGTCAGGCGCTGGTTTCAAAATATCAAGGGATGATTGCCTAATTACTAAAATACACTGTATTTACGCTAAAAGTGCTCTACTCACGCTGAAAACGCTAAATCATAGAGATAGGGCTAAGTATTTGTGACACTCATATCTTGCTGTGTGTTCTTCCGTTTAGAGCGTATTATATCTCGTTGGAAAGATTATCTGGAGTTCTAAATCTATTGTTCTAACTTAATTTACAATGCATTAATTAAAAGTTACAGATTAACCATAAATTCACCAAGGTTTCTGATTTCACTCCGAACTCGTGTAGAATTTGACGCGATCATATTTTGTTCTATTTTATCGCGTTGAAAGCGTTTAATATCTCGTTGGAATGATCTTACCGAGTTATAAAACTTGTCTTCAGGCGCTGGTTTAAAAATATCAAGGGAAGATTGCCTAATTACTAAAATACACTGTATTTACGCTAAAAGTGCTCTATTTACGCTGAAAACACTAAATCATAGAGATAAGGCTAAGTATTTGTGACACTCATATATTGCTGTGTGTTCTTCCGTTTTGAGCGTATTTTATCTAGTTGGAAAGATAATTTGGAGCTCTAAAGCTACTGTTCCAACTTCATTTACAATGCATTAATTAAAAGTTACGGATTAACCATAAATTCACAAATGTTTCTGATTTCACTCCGAACTCGTGTATAATTTGATGCAATCATATGTTGCTCTAATTTGAGGTAACGAAGCTAGCTTTGCGGCAAATTTATTTGTTGAATTTGTAATTCCTAATTTCGTCCTGATTTGAAATAGGAGGACGACGATCCCGTTCGGTTGCATTTCCCAAAAATTCGTCTGATTTGTGACACTCATATCTTGCTGTGTGTTCTTACGTTTTGAGCGAATTATATCTCGTTGGAAAGATAATTTGGAGCTCTAAAGCTATTGTTCCAACTTCATTTACAATGCATTAATTAAAAGTTACAGATTAACCATATATTCACAAATATTTCTGATATCACTCCGAACTCGTTTAGAATTTGACGCGATCATATCTTCCTCTATTTTTTTGTGTTAAAAGCGTTTAATATCCTGTTGGAAAGATCTTACCGAGTTCTAAAATATCAAGGGATGATTGCCTAATTGCTAAAGTACACTGTATTTACGCTAAAAGTGTTCTATTCACGCTGAAAACGCTAAATCATAGAGATAGGGCTAAATATTTGTGACACTCATATCTTGCTGTGTGTTCTTCCGTTTAGAGCGTATTATATCTCGTTGGAAAGATTATCTGGAGTTCTAAATCTATTGTTCTAACTTAATTTACAATGCATTAATTAAAAGTTACAGATTAACCATAAATTCACCAAGGTTTCTGATTTCACTCCGAACTCGTGTAGAATTTGACGCGATCATATTTTGTTCTATTTTATCGCGTTGAAAGCGTTTAATATCTCGTTGGAATGATCTTACCGAGTTATAAAACTTGTCTTCAGGCGCTGGTTTAAAAATATCAAGGGAAGATTGCCTAATTACTAAAATACACTGTATTTAAGCTAAAAGTGCTCTATTTACGCTGAAAACGCTAAATCATAGATATAAGGCTATGTATTTGTGACACTCATATCTTGCTGTGTGTTCTTCCGTTTTGAGCGTATTATATCTCGTTGGAAAGATAATTTGGAGATCTAAATCTATTGTTCCAACTTCATTTACAATACATTAAATAAAACTTATAGATTAACCATAAATTCACAAATGTTTCTGATTTCACTCCGAACTCGTTTAGAATTTGATGCGATCATATCTTGCTCTATTTTGTTCCGTTGAAAGCGTTTAATATCTCGTTGGAAAGATCTTACCGAGTTCTAAAACTTGTCTTCAGGCGCTGGTTTCAAAATATCAAGGGATGATTGCCTAATTGCTAAAGTACACTGTATTTACGCTAAAAGTGTTCTATTCACGCTGAAAACGCTAAATCATAGAGATAGGGCTAAATATTTGTGACACTCATATCTTGCTGTGTGTTCTTCCGTTTAGAGCGAATTATATCTCGTTGGAAAGATTATCTGGAGTTCTAAATCTATTGTTCTAACTTAATTTACAATGCATTAATTAAAAGTTACAGATTAACCATAAATTCACCAAGGTTTCTGATTTCACTCCGAACTCGTGTAGAATTTGACGCGATCATATTTTGTTCTATTTTATTGCGTTGAAAGCGTTTAATATCTCGTTGAAATGATCTTACCGAGTTATAAAACTTGTCTTCAGGCGCTGGTTTAAAAATATCAAGGGATGATTGCCTAATTACTAAAATACACTGTATTTACGCTAAAAGTGCTCTATTTACGCTGAAAACACTAAATCATAGAGATAAGGCTAAGTATTTGTGACACTCATATATTGCTGTGTGTTCTTCCGTTTTGAGCGTATTTTATCTAGTTGGAAAGATAATTTGGAGCTCTAAAGCTACTGTTCCAACTTCATTTACAATGCATTAATTAAAAGTTACGGATTAACCATAAATTCACAAATGTTTCTGATTTCACTCCGAACTCGTGTATAATTTGATGCAATCATATGTTGCTCTAATTTGAGGTAACGAAGCTAGCTTTGCAGCAAATTGATTTGTTGAATTTGTAATTCCTAATTTCGTCCTGATTTGAAATAGGAGGACGACGATCCCGTTCGGTTGCATTTCCCAAAAATTCGTCTGATTTGTGACACTCATATCTTGCTGTGTGTTCTTACGTTTTGAGCGAATTATATCTCGTTGGAAAGATAATTTGGAGCTCTAAAGCTATTGTTCCAACTTCATTTACAATGCATTAATTAAAAGTTACAGATTAACCATATATTCACAAATATTTCTGATATCACTCCGAACTCGTTTAGAATTTGACGCGATCATATCTTCCTCTATTTTTTTGTGTTAAAAGCGTTTAATATCCTGTTGGAAAGATCTTACCGAGTTCTAAAACTTTTCGTCAGGCGCTGGTTTCAAAATATCAAGGGATGATTGCCTAATTACTAAAATACACTGTATTTACGCTAAAAGTGCTCTACTCACGCTGAAAACGCTAAATCATAGAGATAGGGCTAAGTATTTGTGACACTCATATCTTGCTGTGTGTTCTTCCGTTTAGAGCGTATTATATCTCGTTGGAAAGATTATTTGGAGTTCTAAAGCTATTGTTCCAACTTTATTTACAATGCATTAATTAAAAGTTACAGATTAACCATAAATTCACCAATGTTTCTGATTTCACTCCGAACTCGTGTAGAATTTGACGCGATCATATTTTGTTCTATTTTGTTTCATTGAAAGCGTTTAATATCTCGTTGGAATGATATTACCGAGTTCTAAAACTTGTCTTCAGGCGCTGGTTTCAAAATATCAAGGGATGATTGCCTAATTACTAAAATACACTGTATTTACGTTAAAATTTCTCTATTTACGCTGAAAACGCTAAATCATAGATATAAGGCTAAGTATTTGTGACACTCATATCTTGCTGTGTGTTCTTCCATTTTGAGCGTATTATATCTCGTTGAAAAGATAATTTGTAGCTCTAAAGATATTTTTCCAACTTCATTTACAATGAATTAATTAAAAGTTACAGATTAACCATAAATTCACAAATGTTTCTGATTTCACTCCGAACTCGTGTAGAATTTGATGCGATCAGATCTGGCTCTATTGTTTTCCGTTGAAAGCGTTTAATATCTCGTTTGAAAGCTCTTACCGAGGTCTAAAACTTGTCTTCAGGCTCTGATTTCAAAATATCAATGGATGATTGCATAATTACTAAAATACACTGTATTTACGCTAAAAGTGCTCTATTTACGCTGAAAACGCTAAATCATAGAGATAAGGCTAAATATTTGTGACACTCATATCGTGCTGTGTGTTCTTCCGTTTTGAGCGTATTATATCTCGTTGGAAAGATAATTTGGATCTCTAAAGCTATTGTTCCAACTTCATTTATAATGAAATAATTAAAAGTTACAGATTAACCATAAATTCACAAATATTTCTGATTTCACTCCGAACTCGTGTAGAATTTGATGCGATCATATCTTGCTCTATTGTGTTCCGTTGAAAGCGTTTAATATCTCGTGGGAAAGAGATTACCGAGTTCTAAAAGTTGTCTTCAGGCGCTGGTTCCAAAATATCAAGGGATGATTGCCTAATTACTAAAATACACTGTATTTACGCTAAAAGTGCTCTATTTACGCTGAAAACGCTAAATCATAGAGATAAGGCTAAGTATTTGTGACACTCATATCTTGCTGTGTGTTCTTCCGTTTTGAGCGTATTATATCTCGTTGGAAAGATAATTTGTATCTCTAAAGTTATTGTTCCAACTTCATTTACAATGCATTAATTAAAAGTTACAGATTAACCATAAATTCACAAATGTTTCTGATTTCACTCCAAACTCGTGTAGAATTTGATGCGATCATATCTTGCACTATTTGTTTCCGTTGAAAGCGTTTAATATCTCGTTGGAAAGATCTTACCGATTTCTAAAACTTGTCTTCAGGCGCTGGTTTTAAAGTATCAAAGGATAATTGCCTATTTACTAAAATACACTGTATTTACGCTAAAAGTGCTCTATTTAAGCTGAAAACGCTAAATCATAGATATAAGGCTATGTATTTGTAACACTCATATCTTGCTGTGTGTTCTTCCGTTTTGAGCGTATTATATCTCGTTGGAAAGATAATTTGGAGATCTAAATCTATTGTTCCAACTTCATTTACAATACATTAAATAAAACTTATAGATTAACCATAAATTCACAAATGTTTCTGATTTCACTCCGAACTCGTTTAGAATTTGATGCGATCATATCTTGCTCTATTTTGTTCCGTTGAAAGCGTTTAATATCTCGTTGGAAAGATCTTACCGAGTTCTAAAACTTGTCTTCAGGCGCTGGTTTCAAAATATCAAGGGATGATTGCCTAATTGCTAAAGTACACTGTATTTACGCTAAAAGTGTTCTATTCACGCTGAAAACGCTAAATCATAGAGATAGGGCTAAATATTTGTGACACTCATATCTTGCTGTGTGTTCTTCCGTTTAGAGCGTATTATATCTCGTTGGAAAGATTATCTGGAGTTCTAAATCTATTGTTCTAACTTAATTTACAATGCATTAATTAAAAGTTACAGATTAACCATAAATTCACCAAGGTTTCTGATTTCACTCCGAACTCGTGTAGAATTTGACGCGATCATATTTTGTTCTATTTTATTGCGTTGAAAGCGTTTAATATCTCGTTGAAATGATCTTACCGAGTTATAAAACTTGTCTTCAGGCGCTGGTTTAAAAATATCAAGGGATGATTGCCTAATTACTAAAATACACTGTATTTACGCTAAAAGTGCTCTATTTACGCTGAAAACACTAAATCATAGAGATAAGGCTAAGTATTTGTGACACTCATATATTGCTGTGTGTTCTTCCGTTTTGAGCGTATTTTATCTAGTTGGAAAGATAATTTGGAGCTCTAAAGCTACTGTTCCAACTTCATTTACAATGCATTAATTAAAAGTTACGGATTAACCATAAATTCACAAATGTTTCTGATTTCACTCCGAACTCGTGTATAATTTGATGCAATCATATGTTGCTCTAATTTGAGGTAAAGAAGCTAGCTTTGCGGCAAATTGATTTGTTGAATTTGTAATTCCTAATTTCGTCCTGATTTGAAATAGGAGGACGACGATCCCGTTCGGTTGCATTTCCCAAAAATTCGTCTGATTTGTGACACTCATATCTTGCTGTGTGTTCTTACGTTTTGAGCGAATTATATCTCGTTGGAAAGATAATTTGGAGCTCTAAAGCTATTGTTCCAACTTCATTTACAATGCATTAATTAAAAGTTACAGATTAACCATATATTCACAAATATTTCTGATATCACTCCGAACTCGTTTAGAATTTGACGCGATCATATCTTCCTCTATTTTTTTGTGTTAAAAGCGTTTAATATCCTGTTGGAAAGATCTTACCGAGTTCTAAAACTTTTCGTCAGGCGCTGGTTTCAAAATATCAAGGGATGATTGCCTAATTACTAAAATACACTGTATTTACGCTAAAAGTGCTCTACTCACGCTGAAAACGCTAAATCATAGAGATAGGGCTAAGTATTTGTGACACTCATATCTTGCTGTGTGTTCTTCCGTTTAGAGCGTATTATATCTCGTTGGAAAGATTATTTGGAGTTCTAAAGCTATTGTTCCAACTTTATTTACAATGCATTAATTAAAAGTTACAGATTAACCATAAATTCACCAATGTTTCTGATTTCACTCCGAACTCGTGTAGAATTTGACGCGATCATATTTTGTTCTATTTTGTTTCATTGAAAGCGTTTAATATCTCGTTGGAATGATATTACCGAGTTCTAAAACTTGTCTTCAGGCTCTGGTTTCAAAATATCAAGGTATGATTGCCTAATTACTAAAATACACTGTATTTACGCTAAAAGTGCTCTACTCACGCTGAAAACGCTAAATCATAGAGATAGGGCTAAGTATTTGTGACACTCATATCTTGCTGTGTGTTCTTCCGTTTAGAGCGTATTATATCTCGTTGGAAAGATTATTTGGAGTTCTAAAGCTATTGTTCCAACTTTATTTACAATGCATTAATTAAAAGTTACAGATTAACCATAAATTCACCAATGTTTCTGATTTCACTCCGAACTCGTGTAGAATTTGACGCGATCATATTTTGTTCTATTTTGTTTCGTTGAAAGCGTTTAATATCTCGTTGGAATGATATTACCGAGTTCTAAAACTTGTCTTCAGGCGCTGGTTTCAAAATATCAAGGGATGATTGCCTAATTACTAAAATACACTGTATTTACGTTAAAAGTGCTCGATTTACACTGAAAACGCTAAATCATAGAGATAAAACTAAGTATTTGTGACACTCACATCTTGCTGTGTGTTCTTCCGTTTTGAGCGTATTATATATCGTTGGAAAGATAATTTGGATCTCTAAAGCTACTGTGCCAACTTCATTTAAAATGAATTAATTAAAAGTTACAGATTAACCATAAATTCACAAATGTTTCTTATTTCACTCCGAACTCGTGTAGAATTTGATGCGATCATATCTTGCTCTATTATGTTCCGTTGAAAGCGTTTAATATCTCGTTGGAAAGATCTTACCGAGTTCTAAAATTTGTCTTCAGGCGCTGGTTTCAAAATATCAAGGGATGATTGCCTAATTACTAAAATACACTGTATTTACGCTAAAAGTGCTCTATTTGTGCTGAAAACGCTAAATCATAGAGATAGGGCTAAGTATTTGTGACACTCATATCTTGCTGTGTGTTCTTCCGTTTTTAGCGTATTATATCTCATTGGAAATATAATTTAGAGCTCTAAAGCTATTAATCCAACTTCATTTACAATGCATTAATTTAAAGTTACAGATTAACCATAAATTCACAAATGTTTCTGATTTCACTCCGAACTCGTGTAGAATTTGATGCTATCATATCTTGCTGTATGTTTTTCCATTGAAAGCGTTTAATATCTCGTTGGAAAGATCATACCGAGTTCTAAAACTTTTCTTCAGGCGCTGGTTTCAAAATATCAAGGGATGATTGCCTAATTACTAAAATACACTGTATTTACGCTAAAAGCGCTCTATTCACGCTGAAAACGCTAAATCATAGAGATAAGGCTAAGTATTTGTGACACTCATATCTTGCTGTGTGTTCTTCCGTTTAGAGCGTATTATATCTCGTTGGAAAGATTATTTGGAGTTCTAAAGGTATTTTTCCAACTTCATTTACAATGCATTAATTAAAAGTTACAGATTAACCATAAATTCACCAATGTTGCTGATTTCACTCCGAACTCGTGTAGAATTTGACGCGATCATATTTTGTTCTGTTTTGTTGCGTTGAAAGCGTTTAATATCTCGTTGGAATGATCTTACCGAGTTCTAAAACTTGTCTTCAGGCGCTGGTTTCAAAATATCAAGGGATGATTGCCTAATTACTAAAATACACTTTATTTACGTTAAAAGTGCTCTATTTACGCTGAAAACGCTAAATCATAGAGATAAGGCTAAGTATTTGTGACACTCATATCTTGCTGTGTGTTCTTCCGTTTTGAGCGTATTATATCTCGTTCGAAAGATAATTTGGATCTCTAAAGCTACTGTTCCAACTTCATTTACAATGAATTAATTAAAAGTTACAGATTAACCATAAATTCACAAATGTTTCTGATTTCACTCCGAACTCGTGTAGAATTTGATGCGATCATATCTTGCTATATTATGTTCCGTTGAAAGCGTTTAATATCTCGTTGGAAAGATCTTACCGAGTTCTAAAATTTGTCTTCAGGCGCTGGTTTCAAAATATCAAGGGATGATTGCCTAATTACTAAAATACACTGTATTTACGCTAAAAGTGCTCTATTTATGCTGAAAACGCTAAATCATAGAGATAAGGCTAAGTATTTGTGACACTCATATCTTGCTGGGTGTTCTTCCGTTTTTAGCCTATTATATCTCATTGGAAAGATAATTTGGAGCTCTAAATCTATTAATCCAACTTCATTTACAATGCATTAATTAAAATTTACAGATTAACCATAAATTCACAAATGTTTCTGATTTCACTCCGAACTCGTGTAGAATTTGATGCTATCATATCTTGCTCTATGTTTTTCCATTGAAAGCGTTTAATATCTCGTTGGAAAGATCTTACCGAGTTCTATTTTTTTTTGGATGAATTGTAAGTATATATAAAGAACCATCCAAAGAGTATGTATGTACATCAAAAAGAGGGTGAACAAAAATGTAGGTTATCCAACAGACTTGATAGCCCTATCACCGCCAAAAAGGAACCAAACTATTACTCAAAATAGCCAACTCTTCCAATATATGAGCTATTGAGAGCTCGCACACATGCATCTAGGTGATGATAAGTTTAAGTTGATCAAAACATTACAGCTTCATATGGATAAATACTATACAAAATTTTGTGCACCATGTACTTAATCTTCGCAAAAACCTCTTCTTGTTTAGGTAGTAATCCATCAAATCTAGTGGCATTTCTCACCCTCCATATCCAATAAACCGAGTAGCAAAATGCAATTCTTGATGCTTTTGCTTGGACAGTGGCACCACTCCTTTCCTTCTTGATCCACTTTACCGCACTCGTCAAGGACCCCATCAACCGAGGGATTTGCAGCCAATCTTTCACCATGCTCCAAATTCTACCTGTAAAAGGATATTCAAAGTAGAGGTGTGGGACTGTTCCAGCCCACCCTTACACAAGGCACAATTGTTGACTACATCTAATCAGAGGAGATTATCATATGCAGCCAACCTATTTCGGAATGTCAACCATGTGGTAAAGGAAAACTTAGGAGGGATGTAATTTTTCCAAATAAAGGACATCCACCAATGGGTAGGAGCCTTGATCCTAAGTAAATTGTACACTTTTGAAGAAATAAGTTTCCCATTAGTTTGCAAGGTGTTTAAACCGTGAATAGCTTCATTAATACCCCCAAATGTTATCAAAAAGTCATCTCTAATTGAGGCAATTTTCTTCATTAAATGGGAGTCCCTATGGTGTGGGGAAAAGTCCCACACATTCCATCCTTTTAGGTACACCCCATGGGCCCATTTGACCCAAAGTGTATCCTATTTTGTATGAATATCCCAAAAAAAATTGCAAGTAAGGATGAGTTCCACACTCTAGTATCATGGATCCCAAGTCCACCTTCCTTTTTAGGAAGGCAAATATCTGCCCAGGAGACCCTAGCAAATTTTCCTCCCCAAAGGAAGATATGGCATATGGAGGTGATCCTATTCAGGATGGTTTTAGGGATAGGAAAATTTTGAAGCCAAAAAGAATGCACACCCTGTATAACAGATTTGATTAATTCTATCCTTCCTGCATATGACAAGGTCTTAAGGTTCCATGCACTAATGAAATTAGTGATAGACTCTAAGAGAGGGGCATATTGTGCAACAGATACTTTCAAGGGAGCCAATGGAACACCAAGGTATTTAACACGGAAAGACCCAACTTTAAAGTCCACCAAATCAAGGATACTATGCAGATCATAATCAGTCATACCTCCAAGAAAGATATTAGACTTGTCATAGTTGACTTTGAGACCAGATATTCTGCCGAACTCTTCTAAAGAATCAGTAAGGATCTTTATTGATGGTTTATGTCCTTTGGAAAATAGCATGAGATCATCAGCATAAGCAACATGGGTAATCTTCAAGCTTCCACATTTACGGTGGAATTTGAATGATGGAACCTGTGTTCTTACATTTAACAAGCGTGATAAGTATTCCAAACAAAGTACAAACAAAAGAGGGGACATTGGATCCCTTTGTCTCAATCCCATTTTACCTTTGAAATGCCCACGTAGAACCCCATTTATTGAAATGGAATAGGAGGCTATGGAGAAACACTCCATAATCCAACCAATGAATCTCCTGGGAAATCCCAAGTGTGCCAACATGCTAGCCAAAAAGTCCCAAGATATAGTATCATAGGCTTTCCTAAGGTCAACTTTAATCATACACCTGGGAGATATTCTTTTTCTAGTGTAGCCTTTAACTAGTTCTTGTGCAATAAAAACATTATCAATCATGAGCCTACCATCAAAAAAAGCCCCTTGAGCAGGTTCAACTAGATCCGACAGACAAGGAATCATCCTTTTAGCAAAAAGCTTAGTGATAACCTTGTAAATAACATTAGTGCATGCAATGGGTCTAAAATCAGCAGTTGTAGGAGAGTTATTAGTTTTAGGAATCAAAGCAATAACCGTATGATTGAGTTGCTTAAGTATCCTACCAGACCCAAAGAAACCTTTAACAGCCTTGATCATATCATTCCCAACAATTTCCCAATTTTCCTTAAAAAAGGCTGAGGTATACCCATCTGGGCCGGGGGCCTTATTGTCTCCTATATCAAACAAGGCTTCTTTTATGTCAAGATCCGAAATAGGTGCAATGAGGCTGTCTTTCAAGTGAAGGGGTAAAACCTTACCCGAAGCTACAATGCTTGCATCTAAAGGAGCATTTGGGTAATGAGTACCAAATAGAGAGGTATAAAAGTTCATTAATTCACAAGAAACTTGGTCAATTGATGTAGTAGGGTCCCCATTAGGGAGTTTCAAGGCAGTAATAGAGTTCCTAGTGTTATTCTTTTTAACAATAGAATGGAAGTATTTAGTGCATTTATCACTTTGAACAAGATGGTTAGCCTTAGCCTTTTGCTTATAGAAATCCTCCTCGGCCTTTTTAAGATTGATAAGTTTTTTCTTACAAATAGCAATGTCATTCTTTAGGGCCTCATGAAGTGGGGAGATTATGGAAAGCCCAAGAAGGGTTTTATAATCTTTCTTAGATTCCTTGACCCTCTCGGAAATATGACTAAAGTTCAGTTTGTTTAACTCTTTAAGAGGCTTCTTCAAGGATTTCAATTTTTGGGCCAAAATAAACTGGGCACTTCCATGGAAATCCATATACCAATTAGAGGTAAGGGTTGTCTTAAAAGTCTCATGTTTAAGCCACGTGTTAAAGAATTTAAACGGCTTTGAGCCAACATTGTTGGTTTGACCAAGAGTAACTATGGAAGCTACATGATCAAACTAAACTTCCATATCATGAAAATGCGTAGTACAAGAGATCCCATGGGTACCCCAAAGGGGGTTCATAAGGTCTCTATCAAGCTTGGACCAAAGGGATCCTCTATTCCATGTAAGGAACTCACCCGTAGATGGAGTATCTACTAGATTGGCTTGCACTTTGAGATCATTCAAGTCTTGTAGTTGGTATGCTGAGGGGGGGGGGGGGGGGGGGGTAGGCCCCACCTTTTCATTAGGCCCACACACACAATATGATCCCACAACACTTTCCTTTCAACAATCGAATAGAGTGCATAAACAAAAGTAACAAAAAAGACTAGTTGAGTAGTCAAGCATTTCATCACACAATGAATATGTTGTTTATCAACTTCAAGGACATTAACATGAACAAGATTCGGATTCCAAAAAACAGCCATACGCCCACCCTCAATCTTATCAAAGTTAGTAATATATGACCAAGAAGGCCATTTATGACTTAAAAACTTGTCAAAGTTTGGAGTGTTCATTTTTGTTTCAAGTAAGCAACCAATATGAACATTGTTAGATTTCACAAAATTAAAGATAAGGTTTTGTTTGGAGACCTCGTTTAGGCCTCGGACATTCCATGAGGACACTATCATTAAAACGCTTTGGTGGTGGTCCTCCTCCTATTCTTCTTTTCCTTCCTAGCCTCGGTCAATGGTGCCCTCTTGGGCTCTCTTGGAGTGTACCTATTAATGAATAGCAAGTAGTATGTTACTTTAAAGAAATGAGAAGTAAAAGCATACCCCTCTTCATTTTCAATGGTTCCTGGTAGAGCTTTTAGGCATTCCTTTGTGAAAGTGATGACTTTAGCGTTTGAAATCTGGTTTTGGACACTAAGATAGTTGTCAAGCCTAACCATCATTTGATTGACCTCATCCACATGCATAAGGTGAATGATTGGTGGCTGATCTTGAGGGAATTCCACTTTCGTGATTACATCATCAAGATATGCATCTCGTATATCATGGACAACACGAGCTTGGTCGAGTTTGATCTTCTTTGGGTCTTTAACCTTGCAAGAATTACCTCTCGGACAGCCATCTTCAAAGAAACTATTAAGATAATGCCTATATACTCCTCTCATGAATGTAGGGCCGAAAGAGTATTCTTGGTCAATTGGTGTAACATCCGGTAGAGTTTCAAGGCATTCCTTAGTAAAGAACACCCCGGGTTCTTTTTTGTCAACAATGTTCAAGTTGTGCCCAAGTTTGATAATAGTTTCCTCTTTGTCCACTTCCTCTACATGCTTAACTTGGATTGGGCTAGAAAACTCCAATGTCAGATCCATATCAATGATAGCTTCATCCGAGTAGATTTCATCAAAGGCACTCACACTCCTTACAGTTTGACCGTCTTGGTCATTTTCCTCATCTTGCATTGTGTAGCCCGGGGATCTCTCCCTCTCTTTCCTCCTTGGAGTTCTCTTCCCATATCTAACACTCCTTATAAGTTTGAAGAAGGGGTGTTCCTTTGATGGATGCTTACTAGGCCGAGAGTTCTCCTCTATGGTAGGTTGTTTGTCTTTGTCTTGGACATTTTGTATCACATTGCCTATAGGGGCATCATGTTCAGCCTCTTCTTGCAACCTCTTTGCCTCTCTCCTTTCATTCAATCTCAGCTAGTACCTTGCATGTAAAACAGTGGTGCCCAAAACATTTACAATGAAAACAATAGTTAGGGAAAGTTTCATACCTCACCCTTTGCGTGTGTAGTTTCTCGTTTGGCAGCCTGATTTGGAATTGTAGGGGGTGGCTTAGAGGAATCCACCTCAATTAAGACCCTAGCAAAAGATGATCTTGCTCTTTCAAGAGTAACCCTATCCGTTGTAATTGGCGTGCCCACTCTAGAAGCCACTTCACTAATGATTTCTTCCTCCCAAATTCTCATGGGTGAGTGGGGAAAGAGGACCCAAATGGGTACCTTAAGGAACTCATCATCATCCATAGAAAAGTCTTCGGATAAGGCTTTAAGGTGGACTGTTTTCCCGAAGAGATAGTAAGGACCCTCCATTAGTACTTTAGCTCTATCATCCTCATTTTGGAATTTGAAGATAACCCAACCTCTATCATGAGATCTTACCCGACAAGGAACTCCCCGTTTGTTTACCATATCATGGATATTTTTAAGTCCGGGGAAGCGACCATCAAAGTATGCCATAAGGCAATATCCCCATATTTCAATCATAGAAGAGATCTTTCGGTTTGTAAGGTCAATTATGTCACCCTTGGGTTCAATGTAGCGTAATTTCATGCCCTTATCCGGCTGTCTATTGTCCTTGAAAAGAGACACAAACGAAGGTGTAGAGCCGGGCTTACCCCATTTGGATTGAGGGTTGGTCTTTTGGCTTTGTAATGCCGCGGCATTAGCATTAGCCTCTTGGAATGGGACAAGCACCCCCGAACCATTTTCATTATCAACCCCATCATTTGTCTTCTCAATAGGTGGGATAATAGGAGCCTTAATTGAGTCCTTATCCAATATTGCTTGAACCGTAGGATCAATTTGATAGTCCGGTTCTTCTTCCTCAATAATAACCTCATCAAGAAAAGTAGGAGAAGTTACCTCAATTGGGACCTCAAGACTAGTGTTTCCGGTTGAAGGAGGTAAATCCATGATGCCCCCTTTAAGTGCGCAAGTTGTGTCAAGAGTTGGCTCCATCTTTTTTGGGGAAGTAGCATCCTCGGGAGATTGAGGAACCTCTTTATCAGCCTCACCTTGGTTGCTTTGAAGTGTGGCCTCCTCGGTGTTGCTATTCTCTTCCTCATTTTGCAAAGTGGCTGCGGCATCATTCACTTCCTTGGCCTTGGGTCTAAGCCGAGAGGAAGTTTTGGTAGAATGAGAGGGTGTCTTCTTTTTCTTACCCCCCATGATGAGGAGGGGAAGCTAGAGGGTAGAAACCCCCCCAAAGAAGTTCATAAAAATAGAAAGCGTAGTTCGTTCGTACCAATGGCGTTTGTGACCGTTGTAGAAGACGTCAAAATCCAAAGTGGTCCGATGATGGAAAAATTGATGTTTGCTTAATGCCCTCATCTAGGAGAAGCTAGATATGCCTTCAAAAATGGAATTGATCGAGTGAAACGAGCTGTAGGAGCGTTGACCTTCCTGCGTGAATAATGTTTCACCGCGGAAGAAAAACTGTTTCCGAGCTGAAAAACTTCAAGAAAGAGCTCAAAATTTAGAGGTAATACAGCCTATAGGGAATAAGATGTAGCACAACTAAAATCCAAGCTCGAACTGAAGAATCAACGAAGAAGAAGCTTAGAAATGAGGTGCTTCTGTAATGAGAAGAGCCTAAACCGCGGAGGTCTAGTGAGAGACGCTCTCGACTTCTCAAACGGAAAAATTGTTTATTGATCTTACCGAGTTCTAAAACTTGTCTTCAGGAGCTGGTTTCAAATTATCAATGGATGATTTCCTAATTACTAAAATACACTGTATTTACGCTAAAAGTGCTCTATTTACGCTGAAAACGCTAAATCATAGAGATAAGGCTAAGTATTTGTGACACTCATATCTTGCTGTGTGTTCTTCCGTTTAGAGCGTATTATATCTCGTTGGAAAGATAATTTGGAGTTATAAAGCTATTGTTCCAACTTCATTTACAATTCATTAATTAAAACTTACAGATTAACCATAAATTCACCAATGTTTCTTATTTCCCTCCGAACTCGTGTAGAATTTGACGCGATCATATCTTGTTCTATTTTGTTGCTTTGAAAGCGTTTAATATCTCGTTGGAAAGATCTTAGTGAGTTCTAAAACTTGTCTTCAGGCGATGGTTTCAAAATATCAAGGGATAATTGCCTATTTACTAAAATACACTGTATTTACGCTAAAAGTACTCTATTTACGCTGAAAACGCTAAATCATAGAGATAAGGCTAAGTATTTGTGACACTCATATCTTGCTGCGTGTTCTTCCGTTTTGAGAGTATTATATCTCGTTGGAAAGAAAATTTGGAGTTCTAAAGCTATTGTTCCAACTTCATTTACAATGCATTAATTAAAAGTTATAGATTAACCATATATTCACAAATGTTTCTGATTTCACTCCGAACTCATGTAGAATTTGATGCGATCATATCTTGCTCTATTTTGTTCCGTTGAAAGCGTTTAATATGTCGTTGGAAAGATCTTACTGAGTTCTAAAACTTGTCTTCAGGCGCTGGTTTCAAAATATCAAGGGATGATTGCCTAATTAGTAAAATACAATGTATTTACGCGTGCTCTATTTACGCTGGAAACGCTAAATCATAGAGATAAGGCTAAGTATTTGTGACACTCATATCTTGCTGTGTGTTCTTCCGTTTAGAGCGTATTATATCTCGTTGGAAAGATAATTTGGAGCTCTAAAGATATTTTTCCATCTTCATTTACAATGCATTAATTAAAAGTTACAGATTAACCATATATTCACAAATGTTTCTGATTTCACTCCGAAGTCGTGTAGAATTTGATGTGATCATATCTTGCTCTATTTTGTTGCATTGAAAGCGTTTAATATCTCGTTGGAAAGATCTTACCGAGTTCTAAAAAATTTCTTCAGGCGCTGGTTTCAAAATATAAAGGGATGATTGCCTAATTACTAAAATACACTGTATTTACGCTAAAAGTGCTCTATTTATGCTGAAAACGCTAAATCATAGAGATAAGGCTAAGTATTTGTGACATTGATATCTTGTTGTGTGTTCTTCCGTTTTGAGCGTATTATTCCCTGGCGAAGAGAATGTTGTTGCGGGGAAAGATGTCGGTGATGCCGACATGGATATGGATAATGTGGTTGATATTCCTCTGACCACTAATGAGCCTGCTGCCGCGATCCCTTCCTCCCAACCAGATGTAGTGATGGTGGGGAGTGAGAGTGAAGATGAAGAGGACGATGGTGAGGCTTTGCAGCATATGCAAGCCCGTCTGTCCCAAAAAGAGGGTGGAGTTTTTCCGGAGGCTGATCCAGCCGTAAATGGAGGGGGTGTTTCCCATGGAGCCGATGAAGCTGATCCTTCCGGGCGCCCCGAGGCTGATCGCCCTAGGTTCCCTAGCTGCCGCCGTTATCTGGATCCTGATAACCAATGGTTTTCCTACCGTATGGATCAGGATTATAGCTTCGTTGCCAATATGGTGCATGGCATGGATTTCCTCTCCCAAATCCGGCCATATACAGATGACCAGATCCTGAGTATGATGATCACCAAGGAAATTGCTCTGGATGTTGCCAACTCCTGCCTCAAGGTAAGTGTTCTTGCCTTTTGCCAATTTGGGTCCACTGTATTTTGTTTATCATCTGACTGTGTTGTTCTGTTCCCAGTCTACCTTCATGTGTCATGAGCTTGGTCGTAGAGCTGATGAGGTGGAGCATCGCGCTTGTCAGGCCTGGAAGAGTGAGGCCAACATTCTCCATACTAGATTCCTGGTTGAGAAAGCTCTCACGGTTTTTGAGAAACGAGCCGATGAAATGGAGGCCACCGCCGAATGAGCCCTGAAGCAGACTACCCAGTTTAGTGAGTTGCTTCAGGAATTCACCGATAAGGTAATTGGCGCTGAGCAGCATGTGGCCGTGCTGGAGGCTTCGTTGGCTGAGAGCCAGCGTCAGTTTGAGAACCTTAAGCGGTCAGTTGATGAGGCTGTGAAATCCTTGGTTGAGGCTGAGGAAAATGCCATGGCCTCCGAAAAGAAAGTTCGGGAAGCTGATTACAGGGCCCATTGTGCTGAAGAGGAGCTCGAGGTGTTTCAGTCCCGATTTAACGAGATGACTGATATGGACGAGACCATGGTTGAGGAAATCAATGGCCCCCAGAGGGCTGTGACAGAGCTGACTGGTGATGCCAATCGTATTGCTCGGGAAAATGAGCTGCTGTGAGAGAATGTCGTTGCTTGGTCCCGACGTTGTGAGGATCTTAAAGATGCGCTCCAAGAGTCTCAGTTGCAGGACGGGCTCAAGAAGGTTCAGATTGTGCAGTTGGAGATTGATGTGCACAGGCTATGAAAGATGCCGCTGCTTCGCTTGCATCTGAGCATTCTGCTGAGCTTGGGAAGGCAAAAGCTTCCGGAGCCGAAGAGTTTAAGGCCTCCTGCTCCGGTGATTCTGCCTCTCCTGACTCTGTTTCCTGGCCACTGCCGAAGGCATGAAATTCCTAGAGAAGCAACTGCTGAAAACTATGGAATACGGGAAGTACAAAATGCAGCAAGAAATTTATGGCAAGCTCTTCAAAGCTATTCCTGGCTTTGACTAGAAGAAGAAGAAGAAGAAGAAGAAGAAGAAGAAGAAGAAGAAGAAGAAGAAGAAGAAGAAGAAGAAGAAGAAGAAGAAGAAGAAGAAGAAGAAGAAGAAGAAGAAGAAGAAGAAGAAGAAGAAGAAGAAGAAGAAGAAGAAGAAGAAGAAGAAGAAGAAGAAGAAGAAGAAGAAGAAGAAGAAGAAGAAGAAGAAGAAGAAGAAGAAGAAGAAGAAGAAGAAGAAGAAGAAGAAGAAGAAGAAGAAGAAGAAGAAGAAGAAGAAGAAGAAGAAGAAGAAGAAGAAGAAGAAGAAGAAGAAGAAGAAGAAGAAGAAGAAGAAGAAGAAGAAGAAGAAGAAGAAGAAGAAGAGGAAGAGGAAGAGGAAGAAGAGGAAGAGGAAGAGGAAGGAATAAATCCTCTCCCCTGGTTCTTTTCTGCAAATATGGCTTTTGAGTTGTATGTTGTTGTAAACACTTTGAACATATTTTGATACGTCTTGTATGAAACATGTTGTTCTGCTTCTTCTGTGTTTGATGCACTTTGCATATCTGCTTATGTATGTTGCACAGGTTTTTGTGGCATGGGGATGGACCGTAGATGGTCTGTCCTCCTTCTGTTTTGAGCTTAGCACATGTTTGCTAAGTTGCAGCAGTGTTCCCAGCTTAGGTTGCATAGTCAGCCTTACTGGGATTAGGCACAGTTGGTTCTTTGCTATTTTTGCAATAGAATGGAATTCTGCCTTGTGTTTGATTTGCAGGCATGGATCTATACATATCCATGCTGCACCTTGTGATACATTTGTGTAGCAATGGACTTTCATAGGTCCAATACTGATTGCTTATCAGCAACCATGATTGCTAACTGTTGGAGCTTTCACTGGAGCTTTCGACTGTGTATTGGCTCTCCCTCTTTTTTGTGCAGGTTCTTTGTTTCTAGGAGCCTGCTTCTGAGATTCCCTTTTGCTCAATCACAAAGCTTTTTGGGACTAATTTTTCTTTTAGGAAAACAGTTTGAAATCTTTTTTCCTTCAAATTGTTTGAATACAAAGTGAGATGTATGTGAACAGGTGAGGTGCCTCCTTTACTAAGGACCCCTGCTGTTCACAGGCCTGAGGTCACGCCATTGCAAAGCGCTTACTGAGTTCATTGAAAGATTCTCCACAGTATGAGCTATAACAGTTGTACGGCGTGTTTTAATCAGCTTTAAGATTTTTGCAAAGTATCCCAAATAGTTGTAATATGTAAGTAGAACCTAGAAAGTGGGTTCCTGATGATCTGTTGGGCTTGAGAAGTTGACCTAGCACTTGATATCTAGATGTGAGGTCTTCAAACGAGCTCGGCTGGAGTTTGCAGTGATGCTATAGTGTGCAGTCGGATTTCAATTCCAAACTGTTTGGCATTGCGCCAGCAATTTAGAGAGCTGCCTCCTTCCAAATCGCGAGATATGGGCTAGAGCTTGGCTGTGCGGGATTCGTACGAGAGCCCGGCGGGGTCGGAAGCGAGTGGTGCTCTCAAGGGTAGGACCGTTAAGTAGTCTAGCCTCATGGCAAGTACCACATCATTAGGCAGGGTCATCCCCACACTCACTCAGTAAGTGTGGAGACTTATCAAGTAGTCCAACCCTTCAGCGTTGCCTCTATCTCCCCCCCCCCCCCCCCGCCGCCTTTAATGCTAAAAGGGGAGACGAAAATATGTATGGTGCAAGGACTTATATGCGTGCCTCGGCTTATTACGCATGCCTCGACTTATAATTTGGGAGACGCGTTGGGCTACTATCCTTGTATGTTTTGTGGGTAAGGTACAAGGGCTTATACGCATGCCTTGACTTATCACTTGAGAGTCACATGGGGCTATTATCCCTGTATTGTTGAGGGCTTACGAAATGGCCTCGGAGATTGGGAGTCATTGTGACTGTTGTCCCTGTGATGTTGAGGGCTTACCAAGTGGCCTCGGAGATCGAGAGTCATTGCGACTGTTATCCCTGTGATGTTGAGGGCTTACAAACTGGCCTCAGAGATTGGGGTGGTCTGAAGAGCCTGTATTGGCGATGACTTATGAAGTCGCCTCGGATTATAACTGCGCCGAGCTCGGACTGGAAGACTTACAGGTTGCTTCCATGGAGAGATGTATTGAACCCTGCCTTTATTGACTTGTGTGAATGTCGTTAACAGCCTACAGTGTACGGCCGAGGTTGCTAGCAGTGACCCCGTATTTCCAGTGCTCATGATTGTGCAAAGTCTCTGTTTGGTGAGGGCTTATCGTCTCCTTTACAGCGCTGGGTCACTGGTAGTACCTCACCAGGTGGTGGACGTTCCATAGTTTTGGAACCTCTGTGCCCTTAGGGGTGCTAAGTTTATAGGTTCCGGGTCGGATCATGGCGCTGATGATGTATGGGGCTTCGAATTACATGGCGGTGATGATGTATGGGCGCTGTCTGAGGACGTAGTCCCCCACTTGAAACTCCCGACCTCGGACCCGGGCATTCTAGTAGCTCTTTACTTGGTGCCTGTAATTTTCTGACCTCAGAAATGCGCTCTCCCTTCTTTCATCAATGAAGTTGAGATCGACTTGCATGTTATGCTAGTTCTCCTCAAAGTAATAGGTAATGACCTGTGGGGTCGGCAATGTGACCTCTGTTGGAGCTTTCGCCTCAAAGCCGTAACAGAATGAGAAGGGAGTTTCACCCGTCGCCCTGCGGGGCGTTATTCTGTAGGCCCACAGGATGTTGTGAAGCTCTTTCACCCAGCCTCCGCCCTCGTCTGTGAGCTTCTTTTTTAACCCGTCGCCCTGCGGGGCGTGCCAGGATGGTGCGGTTGGCATTTTCGACCTGCCCGTTACACTGTGGGTAGGCGACAGAGGCTGCAGTGTGCTTGATTCCCCAGCTGGCCAACATGTCCTGGAAACTTTTTGCCTCGAACCGAGTTTCGTTGTCCGTGATGAGCTGTTATGGCACACCGAAGCGAGTGAGGATGTTTTGTGGATGTACCTCCTGCACTGTGCCTCAGTTATGCTAGTCAGTGGCTCTGCTTCTATCCACTTAGTGAAATAGTCAATGCCGACTATGATCCACGTGCAGTTGCTTGTACCCCGGGGAAGATGTCCAACGAGGTGTACGCCCCATCTAGAGAACGAAATTGTTGTGCTAATGGGGGCATAGTTCACTGCTGGGTGCCCCAGGGCATTTTGGAATTGTTGGCATGCGTTGCAGGTGTGTGCCATCCGGGCACAGTCCTTTGCCATAGTGGGCCAGAAATACCCCTGCAGAAGGAGCTTTTTGGACATAGTTTGGGGGGCCTAATGAGTAGAGCATACCCCGGTGTGTACCTCCTCCATGGCCAGCTTGGCCTCATTTTTGTTAAGGCAACGTAGGAGCATGCCATTGTAAGATCTTTTGTACAGTGTGCCATTGAGGAGGGTATAGGTAGAAGCTCGGAGTTTGACTAGCCTGGCCTCGACCTCACCTTCGGGCAGTTGCCCATTGTCAATGTACTCCTTTAGGTTGGTGGTCCAATCCTTTGCGGTGGTCTAGACTTGGTGGATGAAGCTGTGCTGGATGCTCGGTGTTGATAGCTCCTCCACTTGAGCAATTTTGGAGATATAGGATGTTTTAACTTAGACTGTAATTCCTCCCAGACCAGACCAGACCAGACCAGACTTGGATAGTTATAAAAATACAAAGAAACCAGACCAGACCAGATCAGGCCAGACCAGACAAGACCAGACCAGCAAATTACAGTCCAAGTAAAACCATCCATACTCACGTGTGTCCGCGCTCATTTTGGACAGAATGTCAGCTTCTTGATTATGTGCCCGCGGTATTTGCAAGATCTCGTACAGCTGGAATGTTCCTAGGAGTTCCAGTGAAGTGGCTTTGTATTCTTTCATTCGAGATTCCTTTGTTTCACATGAGCAGTTGATTTGCTCGACCACGAGCCTCGAATCACATTTGATCCTTAGCTTTCCCGCCTGCATATTAGCCTCATCGTGACAGGCTCATTGTTGACCTGAGCCTGCAGCTGTTGGACCTGGAGTGCCAGTGCCTCTAGCTGGGCGTCACGCGCCATTGGCTGGGCAGGTGGTGGTGGCGCTGCTGTGACTGCTGCAGCCTGCTAGTCATTCACCTGCTGTGTAAGGAGGCGGGTCTGGTCCTCCCTAGGATCCACCTGGTGTTGGCGCCGTGGTGGGGACTCCACTTACCGCCTTGGCGGTAAGAGCCTTGGTTGGCGCGGGGGTTTTTGTTGTTGTTGTTGTTGGCGCGGTGGAGAAGCGCGTTGTTGCCTTGGGGGAGAAGGCAGTTGTTGGTGCTGGGGGGTGTTGAGAACTGGGGAATTTGCCCGGTTGATCCCCCGGATATTCACCGACAAGCGTTGGTTCGCCATAAATCTGTCTCCCAACGTGTAGAAGATGGGATGCTTCCCACTTCGACCCAGGGATTGGGGTTGTCATCAAGTTGCTGCCCCTGTGGGGAGAAGGACTGCGAGGAGTCCTCAATTGCGACAGCGTAAACACCTTCATCATTGTGGCAGCCGTAATCGACGCGGCGTGCCGTGTATTTCGTCGGCAGCACCGGTGGTGGTGGTGGGGCCACAAACTATTGTGCAGCAACGGTGCAGGAAGTCCCCGCCTGCTGTTCCAGGGGCACAACGTTCATATGTGATCTGGAAACCACCTGGCGGATCAGGGGAGAGTTGATCCCCGGAGTTGCCCTCTGGTGAGGCGGAGATTGATAGACCATTTGTGCTGGTCTCTCCACCATCAGAGGGGCATCGATGGTGCCCACTCTCAGAGATCGGGATCTGGAATTCGCCAGTGAGATGGGCCTGTTAGCTCCAGAATCCATGGTTGATGTCGCCTGGGACCGCAGCGTAGGGAGCACCTGCTGCAGTCCAGTGGTGAGGGCGCCAACCGCCGCAGAGGGATCCGCCATCAGGAGGTTCTGAAACTGGGGGATCACCTAAGCAGGCGGCATTGCCGCTGCATTTCGATTCAGAGTGATTTGTTGGCGGAGATCTAGGGAAGTTCGTTGGATCAGGCTACGCAGATCAGTAGAAGTCTGAGCGGCTTGTTTCCCCTTAGCGGCCCTCCTGGCGCCGGAAGTAGCAGTAGCTTCCAGTGAGGGCTCAGCTTGGGCGACAACGACAGCAGCACGTCTATTCCTCGCAATTCTCTTTCCAGCCATCGTCAAGAAGAAAGCTTGTTGTAGATCTAGAAAAAGTGGGAGGATCTGACCTGATTCACGGTTCAGCTCTCAACGAGAGCACCAAAATTGATGGATTACCGAACTGGGGGTAGCCGGAATCCAAGTTTTTTTGAAGGAACAACTTTATTATAATATCAGGTGGGATTACAAAATGTAGAAAAGGAAAATTACATCGCAATGAAAAGCTAAAGAGTTAGGTAAGATGTGTGAAAAAACAGCAAAAAGCCATAAGAGTGGGCCTTGGTTGGCCAAGGAGGCCCAGGGAATATTTGATCAGAACATAATGTTGCCAAGAGATCGTTGGACGCTTCCAAAGAGGATTAGGGTTCCAGAGGTTTCCGATTGAGAGAGAGCGGAGTCATACCATCCCCATCCTCATCCACCAAAATGAAAAAGACTCAACCAGTGTCTCTAAAGAAGGATGCGCCATGTTTATCATCGTAATAGGATAAGAGAAGAGCTGATCGGGAAGTACATGTAGATATTTTAGCAGAGTTACAGCAAGAAAGTACAAAATGTGATCCATTTCCACATGTTGGAAGGTGATATTTATAGAAAAGGCAATGCTTGTTGCCCAAGCAAAAATATGTTGAGCTAATAGGGGAAGGACGTGTGTTCAATCTGTTCTAACAAACTAATAGTCTACTTTGATGGAGAGCAGCCGCGTGTAAAGGTGATTGGAGAGATAGTCTGGGACAACTGGCTGATTGGAACCGCTCCAACAAACTGCTACTCGAATGTCCGTGTGGCTACACGTGTCTAATCCAAAATATCGCCCGCTGTCAGGAGTGATGTGGCGGCATCGTTCTGTAATGTAATAATGTCTGTCTTTGCGTATTTTTTCCAAGTCCATAAGGCCTTGGTCAGACCCTGGGCTCTCTGAGGTCAGTATCTGGAGACTCGGGCTCACCACTAGGAATGTGTCTTCTGCCTTTAGTTCCGTCTTCAAGGTCATTGACTCCTTTACTTAGTTCTGGTTGACTCTGTGTTGACGCCTGAGGTCGGAGTCGATGTCGAGCTCGGTGCTTTCAAGGTCGGGCTAGTAACTGGTCGAGTTCGGGCGATTCCTGAGTTTGATGTTTTCCCGACCTCGGGGGTCGAGGTCGGGTTCGGCTGACTTTCTGTCCTTAGCTATTCTGTTGCCTGGCGCTTTGTCCCGACCTTGGAGGGTCGCGGTCAGGGTCGGTTCCTAGTTGTGGACTTATTATTTTTATGCACTCCGGGATAGATCTGTGATGTTTATGTCGGGGATTCTGATACCCTTGGGGTATATGGGAATATACTCCATCAGAAATCATCATTCGTTTTAAAAGTCTATAGATTTGAAAGTCTATAGATTAAAAAGTCAATGGATTAAAAATCTATGGATTTAAAAGTCAATGAACTTTTCTGGAAATCCACGAAAAAAATATCCACAACAATCTAGATATAATACACACCCCTAAAGTAATATATCTCGCCCGTATAAATCTCAATCAAATACTTCTTCCGCCCCATAAAACTTGGCTATTTTGACTTTTCTTGGCAAATGATAGTGAACTTTGACTAATGATATTTTTTAATATGAAATTATTTCAAAATAGAATATTATATGAAAATGTTCTTTGTTAAAAATATATACATAAAAATATAAAAGTTATGAGTTTAACACAAATATAATAACTAAAACCGTTGTTCAATTTTTTTTATCATTGACTAAGAAAGATCAAATTGACCAAGTTTTGTGGGAGAGAGAAATTTTTACTTTACTAGGGAGTATTATACATGTAAGTAAAATTTGGCCAAAGTTTTTTGGGGATGGAGTAAGATATTTTTATTACTGCCTACCTAATGTGCAAGTATTGTGACATGTTGAAGTTAATAGAGGAAATTAACAAAATACGGGGTTTTCCCGTCTGACAATCCAAATTGCGGGACTTGCAATTAGGTTACCAAATCACGGGAGTTGGATTTGGCAAATCCGACTAGGGAGGGCTTCCGAATTAGGGTGTAGAGTACCGACAAAAATAAATAAATACCTAGTCGGAATTGTGGAATCCGACTAGGGGTTTGAATTTTTTTGTTTCCATTATTTGTTTAATCCCAATGAATTAAAAAAATAAAATATAAATAAAACCTAGTCGGAACTGTGTAATCCGACCAGGGTGTTTGAAATTTTTTTGATGTTCAATATTGTGTAATCAGAAGAAATAAAAAATAAAAAAATAAATAAAAACAAAAAAAAAACCTGTCGGATAGCCCACATCCGACTAGGGATGTTGTTTAAAAATTCTATATTTGAAAATACATATATTTTGTTTTATTTTAAGAAATTTGATAAATTAAATTTTATAAATTAAATTTTTATTTAAAGAAATTTTATATTCGAGATAAATTTTGTTTTATGTAAGGGGTAATTTGAGTTTGCACCCCACTTTATTGTCGAAATTAGACTTTGCATCCCGTTTTTGAAATCTTTAGTATTTGCACCCCAACCCCGTATGAAAAGACAAAAATGCCCCTCGATCAGAAATATGTTGAAGGCCAACAAAATTGTTAAGTGAGGGGTATTTTAGTCTTTTCATACAGGGTTGGGGTGCAAATACTAAAGATTTCAAAAATGGGGTGCCAAGCCTAATTTCGACAATAAAGTGGGGTGCAAACTCAAAATACCCCTTTATGTAAACCATAACGTTAGAAGTATTTATTAGATAAAATTGATAATCAGATAAAATTTAATTAGATAAGTTCATCAGATAAAATGAATGAGATAAAATTTTATCATATATAATTCAATCACAATTCAATATTCTATCCAACCATATCTGTACAAAAATAAAGTGACCCAAAATTCAATACTTCATGTGCCAGATTATAAAACCTCCAATTTTACCCAATAAGGACACAATCATTCAAATTTTATGCAATCAGCCTATATCATGAACACGAGTTGTGAAATTGACCATGAGTTCCTTAATATAGAGATGACAATTTAATATTAACACTTATGATTCACATTTTGTAGAACCGGATCATTAAAACCTCAATTCGACCTAGTAAGGATACAATATTATGAAATGCAATTAGCATATATCATGAACATGATTGTGAAATAGAACACGAGTTACTTAATATATAGATGAAATTTTAATATTCATACTTGTGATTCACATTTTTTAGACCCGGATCAAAAAATCCCCTATTCGATCCAGTAGGGATACAATCATTTGTAATGTAATCATCCTATATCATGAATACGAGTTGTAAAATTGACAATGATTTACTTAACATATAGATGTAATTTTAATATTCACCCTTGTGATTAACATTTTTTAGACCCGGGGCATAAAAACTCCTATTCGACCCAGTAGCACCAGTACTAGGAGTAGTAGTATGAGTAACACTAGTAGTAGTAGTAGTAGGAGGAGGAGGAGGAGGAGTAGTAGTAGTAGTAGTAGTAATACCATCACGAATTTAGCCACACATCGTGATTAACCCCTTTATCATTTCCAAATCCTAATTAAAACTATTCCCGACTAATTAAATGTTTAATTCATAATAAATTCGAAACAGATCAAAAATTCGTAGAAAAATAATTAAAAAAATTATAAAATATTAATAAAATAAAAAATTTAAAAAATATACTTTTTAAAATTTTTAGTTTTTTAAAAAATTAATAAAAAATAGTAAAACTCCATAAAAAAAATAAAAAATATATGGATGTCTTTCCCACCGCCTGTACAACCTTCCTGCACCACCACCTCCGGGCGGTGAAAAAAAAAATCCATTTTTCCTAAAAACTGCCATTTTTTTCTGAAAATGCCAAAAACATGGCATATTTCTCTTTGCCAATGCCAACATTTTCATTATTTTCTACCATAAAAATGGCATTCATAATGAATTTGGCATTTTTTCCCCTGGTGACTGGAGGTGATGGTGCAGAGGCGGCAGAGGCGACGGTGAATTTTATTTTTTTGAGTTTTTTTTTTTAAATTTATATATTTTTATTTTTTCAAAAATAAATAAATAAATAAATTATTATTATCGAATAAGTCATAAATTATCTAGGTTAAGATTAAATAAGTCATATTTTAGAATTAACTAGGTTACGGATATTAAGGGCACAAAATTAATGTTTATTCCTATTGAAGGAAATTTTAAGTTTTACTCCAATTTGTGCAATGATGTTTATGTTTACTCCTATATTGGGTAATTTCTATAGTCTAAACTGCACTACTTTGAAAATCAAAACATTTTACAATTCCGCCACTAATTTAAAAAAAAAAGGAATTAGGCCATTTTAAAAATTAAAACAGAAATCAAATTGGCCAATTTAGTTTAAAACTTTAGTTGGAAGAATTAAAAACTTTAATTTAAAACACGAATAAGTTTTACTATTCCGCCGACCCCCTAGTCGGAAGTGGCATATCCGACAGGAGGGAATTTTAAAAAATTTAATTTTAAAACTTTACAATTAATTCCACTTTAGTAGCAACTTAATTTAGGGAATTTTAAAAAGGTTTAAAACTTAATCCACAAACACTCCTTCAATCGGAACTCCTACATCCGACAGGAGTTTTGTTTTTTTTTAAAACTTTAGTTTTAAAAACTTTGAAAATCAAAAACTTAAGAATTGGCAAAAAATATATATATAAAACTTTGAAAATCAAAAACTTAAGAATTGGCAAAAACTTAAGATATTGTCAAAACCTTATCCCTAGTCGGAACCGGGTGTTCCGACTCCCCTCTTTTTGGTAAACCCTAAAAAAAACCCTATTTTAGTAAACCCATCCAAGTTTTCCAGTGTTTCCGTAAACCACCCAAGTTAATATATCGATGCAAAATGCACACGTCTTTGATCTTTCCCCTGGTCTCAAACTGGAGACAGTGGTGAAGCAATCGGAGCGCCGGGAGCGGGGGAATCCATGGATGGGACTAGCAGCAATTCTAGCACGAAGTCCTCAACACTCCGCTGGCAAATCCTTCGCCGCGCGCTTCTTCGTCGTCCTGCATCCGGCCCAGGTTCATTCAATCATCTAGACAGACTTGTATGTACCCCTATCTCGCGTATCATCCATAATATGTGCTGTGCGTAACTGAGTTCTTCACAGATAACCAATCCGACATGGCCATTGAACAAATATCAAGAAAGGCGACTCGTGGTTTCAATTTGATACCCTGCAGTTTAGTGGAAAATTGTTCACAAGAAATTTCTGATTCTCTCTTACGAAAAGACGCATTGCGCAGCTCTGCTCTTCTCTGTTACACATTGCCCCTTCCCAAATCTCCCCAACTTACTCTGCAGTAAGTCTGCAAGTCAAATTCTGACGTTTGAGTCGTTGTTCATAGCTATTGGCTTATTGCCTTGTTAGGCTTCATGTTCACATCTTTGTTATATTGGTTCTCTATTGTCCAATTTTCACTTGTACGTATTTTAACTTGGGAGTTCGGACTTCTTCTTCAAGGTCTGTTTATGATTTGATAAATTAGAGTACTAGTTCTGTAAATTGAAATGAGCCATGTTTGTAATTCTAAAAATAGTACGGAGTATTAAAAACATTTTATTTTCCTTTTGGCATGGAGGGATTTTGGACTTTGGAGTGCATTGTACTAGTAAAGGAACACTAAAAAGTTACAAAGGACTCGGTGTTACTTGTACTTTGTCTCTTTTGTATTCTTAAAGAGGTTGTATGCTTTCCCTTTATTCAATTCATTCTAATATGAATTGGAAGCCTCAAATATTCAAACTATAAGTTCATTAGCCATAAATGGGCACTTGAGAACCACTCTGTTTATCTATTTTTGGAAATGAGCTCCCTCATAAATCTGACGTGAGATGTGGGGGTATTTCCAAACATCTATGCCCTCTTTGTGTTTGAAAATGTACAAACTTTGACGAATGATTATATACTTCACTGTTTCTGCTTATGACTTGCATAAAAAGCATCATTTTTTAGTGTTCGAAATTGAATTGAAGGTGTGGATCTGTTTTTTCCGTATATGTTCAGTAGTTCTTGTTTAGCAATGCTAGTTTCTGACTTTTGGATTCGCGATGCAGCCAGAGAGTGAATGGTATTGTGGATCTCAGTGACTTTGAGGTTTGTAATAGATGTAATATTGACAACACCGGGCTTGTTTGTAAGTGTGTTACTTTTATAACCCGAAAATCAATAATTTCTCTGACAAATGCAAACATTTTAATTTTACTTCATGAATAGTATTCTTCTTTGACATGTCACTTTATTGAACAATAAATAAAAAGTAAAGTAAGAAACGTTTTGGGACATTAGGACTTGCTATTCTCTGATACATGGAATAACTAATTATATTCAGTAATAGATTTTCCAGTTCTGGACAAAAGCAATGCAGTTGAGTGTTGCTTTAAAGTGGAAGAGTGCCAAGTGGAGCCGTGCTGTCTCACATAAACCATCACTTTACCAAAATAGGGATCAAGTCCTCTCTCAGCACCAAAAGAGATTCAAAACAATATACTACGTATTATTTTTCAAAAAGAGAGTCCAGATTGATCATCTGAAACTAATTTTTCATATTTTTTTCTAAAAATGAATTATGAAGTGTACTACTAATATGCTTCTGAACCGTACCATTCAATTCACAATCAGAGAAGTGATACAAAGATTCACTGTATGTACAGAAGTAATGAAGCCTTTGGCAGCCACGTATTTTTATCCAAAGACGCACCAAATAGGTTTATTTTTTATTTGGAATTTTGTGGTAAGTCTGCCAAGGAACTTTTCTTTATTTAGAGAGCTTGCAAGGAGGGGGGGGGATCTATATTGAGTTTCTTAGGAACAGCAACCTCACTTCTCATGGTCACTTCAGATTAATAAACTAAAGACTTGGACAGGGTTGACTCTCAACTCTAGTGCATAGATGAAACACAAGTGTTCATGTCATGCAATTTCAATTTTTTTTGTTTTTTAGGTACCAGTTTCAATGTTTCATATCTTTTTTCTTTAAAAAACAAGTGTATGGGATACTAGTACCAAAGAGTGGTCATATTGATGATATATTTACCTATTGTTGGATAGGTCAATGGCCGTCTGAGGATGTCCTTGCCTACTACTGCTTGTTACATGCTGACATGTTCAGGTTCTTAAACCGCTGAACATCATGTTATGATTCACATTTTCAAACATTTATCATTGTAAATTTTACTCCGCCAGTGTTTGCACTCGTCACCACTTTTAGGGATAAAAGAGTCATTGAAGTTGGAGCAGGATATGGCATAGCTGGCTTGGTTGTTGCGGTAGCCACAGATGCACTAGAAGTGGCAATCACTGATGGGAATCCTCAAGTTGTTGATTGTATCCTTTGTATCCGAATTACTGTGAGAGCAATGTTAGCTCCTGCTTTTTAAGAGTAAAACAAGAGCCCAACAGTTAAAACAATGAGGTTTATGATTACCAAACAAACTGTGAACACACAGATCCGACGTGTCACCTATTTACTGGATAAAATCTAACCCTGAAATTTTGTCTATTCATTTTGTTATCTACTAAAGCAGAGAATTTATGATTTATGAATATTCTAAACATTCAGATATACAGCGTAATGTAAGCACCAATTCAGGCATGTTTGGCGGTACAGCGGTTAAGTCAATGATTCTACATTGGGGTCAGGAAAATGTACCGGATATCTCCAATACCTTTGATTTCATTATTGCAAGTGACTGGTAATTAACATTTAATTCTTCATTCTGTTTTCCCCACTTCTTGTATTTGAACAATCTGCTTGAGGGAGTTGTTGAGTGCATGAAGACTTATGTTGGATACTTGGATGTATTTTAGAAATGAGTAACTTGCTCTTTGTCCTCACTAGTTTTCATTGAGAAATTCTAAAAAAATTGTTGATTATATTATTTTTAATTAATCACATTGAGGTGTTGCCGGTTAGGCGTATGAATAGGAATACTGCATCTAAGTTTGAAAACTGTAACATGTTATTTTTACCTGTTAACGATTCAGTGAGCTGATAGCTTAAACCTCTTGAGCTTTGTAATTATATGACAAACTAAAGCTTATTTGCACAGTCTGAACTCTGAAATGCTAATTGCATGTCTTTATTTATCTGAGATGCTTGGACCTAATAGCCATTTCCGCTCTTTCCTATGTAACATGGAACTGTACTGTTACCAAATCTCTGTTTTTTTGCAGCACTTTCTTTAAGGAATTCCATGAAGCTCTGGCTGAAACCATAAAATCATTGCTAAAGAAAGACAGTCCCTCAGAAGCTCTACTTTTTTGCCCGAAAAGAGGTGATTCATTGGACAAGTTTCTCGGGAAAGTTATAGGCAGTGGATTGAATTTCACCATAGAAAACAATTATGACGCTGAAATTTGGAGGCGTCACCAGAGATTCCTATATGGTGATGAATCCTGGCCGAATTATGAGATGGATCACTGCTATCCTTTGCTGCTTAGAATAAGATGGTGAAAGGTCCAACTCATGGAGGGAGGAAATCGGGTAGATTTTTTTTATTCCTCACATTTTCATTCTTAATACTAATTCGCTCATAATTGAGCAAGCTTTGTATTTTTAAAAGGATCAAATAAGTCTTATTTTGAGAATAAAACAAGCTTTGTATTCTTAATACTCATAGTTGTGCACTTTGTCTAGAGTTATATTTGAAGCAATTTCTTAAAAAAAGTAGTATCGATATAGATTTTTTCAAGTCAATAACTGAAAGTAGGATGGACTTGGGTGGTCCGGTCCCGGTTCCGGGCCGAGACCACCCGGTCCCAAAACAATTCCTAAAGCCCGGGTTTGACCCGCTAAGTTCTGGGTCTGGGCTGGTTCCGGGTACCCGTCTGGTCTCGGTCTCAGACCTATTTTCCCGTTTTTTTAGTTTTTGGCCCAATATGATGCCTAAAGAAACCAGGATCAGGACCGAAATCGGGGTCGGAATTGCTTGGTTCAGTCCTCAAGACTGTAAATCGGGACCATGAACTAGGGATGGATCGGGATCGGCCGACTGGGTCAGGTTGAGGGCCGAGACTGGGCGGGCTCGGGCCTAAAAATTTCAGGCCCGGTACCGGCTCGGGTTTGTATCGGGATTCGACCAGACTCCGGGACAAGACTGGAAAATAAATTTTAAAAAAAGTGCAATCGGGTCCGGGCCCAAAAAACGAGCCCAAAGCCCGCCCTTATAGTCACCGGGCCGGAACTGAGCCTATACATTAACGGGCCGGGGCCAGGCCGGGCTGACCCGTCCCAGTCCATCCCTACCATGAACCGCTCTAGGGAGGAATGGGCCGGCTCTAGGCCCAAAACCGATATAAATGAATCTGGTTGGGTCTCAAATATTGCTTGACTGGTTTCGGGTGGGACCGCCAGACTAGATCCACCCGAGATCAATTTTGTTCACCCTCCTTTGAGAGGGTGATGTTCACCCCTGTAGAAAACGATTTCCAGCTCATGTCTCTGATTTATACCCATAAAGGATATTACTTCACCACTAAGATCACAAGGGGAGGTGGTGTGGCAACAACCTTCAAGCTTATTCTGGCCAATTCGTCCAAGCAACCCCACAGAGGAGAAGAGGAGGGTTTCGGCGTACTCCAACAATCAATGCAGAGGAAGAATAAATAGGCCAGACACAAATCACAGGTAAGGAAAATTACCATAGATCAAAGATTGCACGTAGCTCGTACAAGGAAGGAAGGTGGAAGTTAATCGCGCACATCCAAGAGAGGCGGTGCGAACAAGGGATTGAATAAACCATGGGCCGGGTACCTCTAGGGGAATTGGGCTTATGGAATAGGTTGGACCAATACCTAACACATCTCCATCTTATTAAACCATAGTGGTGTAGAGTCAAAACTCTAATACAAATTTGAGACTCATCATTACTGGATTGCTGAATGATCACAAAGACACATTACAGGAAAAAGAGGAAAAATCACTAGGCAACTTATCCGCAGTCAATGTTTAACGTGCATTTGCACGACAACAATTTTTCGACAGAGAGACATTTAGTCCCCATGTCTGCAGGATTAAACTCAGATGGAATTTTAATCAACTTAATATGACCTACACTAACAATATCACGTATAAAATAAAATCTAACATCAATACAGAGTCGGCTTTGGGGGCCAGGCACCTAGGCAGTGGCCTAGGGCACCCAATTTTTAGGGGGCACATTTTATAAAAGAAATTATTATTATATATATTAATATTAATGTTATTAGTAGATAGACCATCCGGCATTCCGGCTTCCATATACACATAGCGGCCAAGCGGGAGTCCAAATTACAGGAGTAACAAACCAATTAATCCTGCGTCGCCGACCGGATGGCCCAATAGAAAATAGAAACTGCTTGTTCAGTTGGATTTTAAAATTAAAAAATCCTAAGGCAAAGGTCTGATCGGTAATTCAAGGTTATCCACCAATATGTTGCTCGCAATTCAAGGTTATCCCCCAATCCAGCATTCAGATTTCAGATTTGCATTGGGTAATTCGGTGTACTCCATATTTAATACTCCCTATTTTATTATTTGATTTCTTGTCCAATTCGTAAATGAGTTATTCAATTTTTGTCAAATGTAAATGATCTAGTTATTTTACATTTCTACATCCAACTTATTAATTATTATTCACTAAATGTATTAAAATTAAAACTTTGTGTTATACTTCCTACTACGTATGTGTTTTATAATTTTCTTGAAGTTATTCGTTTATCAAATTTAGTTTGAAACTTGTTCTTTTCAAATAGGAGTAGTATTTACTAACTTGTAATATAAATAATTAGTGCTAAACTATTATTTTGTACTACTGTAGTATTTATTATGACGTTGAAATGGAAACAAGAGTCAGTGATTTCAAATAGAAAACTTAAGAAAAGAAAAGAAAAGAAAAGAAAACTTTTATAGTTTAATTTATTTCTTAGAAGAATTTACATTTTCACATACTCCAAGTGAAGTATTGCCTGTTGCATTTAGTAAAAAATGGTATTATAATTTTCTAATTACTTCATACGTATTTAATTTTATTATCAATTTTAAGTATTATGTAATCTCTTTGTCTGGGGCATCAAAAATACTAGAGACGACCCTGCATCAATATGCTTAGTTCTATCATGAAAAACATGGTTTTTACAAAGTTAAATAGCAAATTCACTATCAGAGAACACACAAATGTTCTGTTTAAGACTACCAATCTTCGTTAGGAGACGCTTAAGCCAAATGGCTTCCATAAATGCTTCGCTAGTAGTGGAAAGGGCAACTATAAGTTGAAGTTCAGACTTCCAACTAACGCACGACCCACAAAGAGTTAACACATAAGAGGTAGTGGATTTCTTATTGTCTGATCTAAGCAAAATTAGAGTCCACATACCCACTCAACTTAATATCCTCAGAACACCTATGTTGTTTTTACTTGGACTGTAATTCGTCCCAGACCAAACCAAACCTGACTAAAACAGACCAAACCAGACCAGACCAGATCAGGCCAGATCAGACCAGACCAGACCATATTATTATTATTATTATTATTATTATTATTATTATTATTATTATTATTATTATTATTAGGGGTGTGCACCGGTTCAAAACTGGACCGAATATCATTCTGGTTCGATCCGGTTCCGATTTTTCCGATCCAGGACGGTCCGGTTTTCCGGTTTAAACCGGATAGTGCACACCCCTTATTATTATTATTATTATTATTATTATTATTATTTTATTATTATTATTATTATTATTATTATTATTATTATTATGGGTGTGCACCGGTTCAAAACCGGACCGGACCGCACCAAACCAGACCGGATATCATTCCGGTTTGATCCGGTTCCGGCTTTTCCGGTCCGGTTCGGTCCGGTTTCCGGTTTAAACCGGATAGTGCACACCCCTAATTATTATTATTATTATTATTATTATTATTATTATTATTATTAGGGGTGTGCACCGGTTCAAAACCGGACCGGACCGAACCGGACCGGATATCATTCCGGTTTGATCCGGTTCCGGTTGTTCCGGTCCGGTTCAGTCCAATTTTCCGTTTTCAACCAGATAGTGCACACCCCTAATTATTATTATTATTATTATTATTGTTGTTGTTGTTACTATTATTATTATTATTATTGTTGTTGTTGTTATTGTTATTATTATTTGTAATTGTAAATGAATAAAATATACGGAGTAAATATTTATGGATTATAATATATATAAAAAAATAAAATATTTATGCAAAAAATATAAAAAATAAAATTTCAGATCAGACCAGACTAGACCAAACCAGACCAGACCAGACCAAAACAGACCAGACCAGACCAGATCAAAACAAACCAGACCAGACCAGACCAGCAAATTACAGTCCAAGTAAAAACATCCCTAGTAAAAACTAACTCATGATTAACAGTAGATTTCAAGTACCTTAGCAACCACTTAAAAGCACTCCAATGGGGTAAACCGGGGTTAGGCATATACCTATTTAAACAACTAACATCATAGGCAATGTCGGGTCTAGTACTCACCATGAGATACTGCCTCTCTAGACCACCACCTCCGACCAGTGTAAAAATGTCATTTTTTCTAAAAACTGTCATTTTTCCTGAAAATGCCAAAAAATGGCATATTACTGTTTCAGAATGTCAAAATTTTCCTTGATTCTGCCATATAAATGGCATTCGTAATAGATGTGACATTTTTTTCTGCTAGTGACTGGAGGTGGTGGTGTTGGGGCGGCAGAGGCGGCGATGATAATTTTTATTGCATTTTTTATTTTATTTTTTTGTTTTGTTTAAATATTTTTTTTTAATTTTTATTATTGAAATATTTTTATTAATATTTTAGTATTTTTTACGAATTTTTGTTATTTTTTATTATTTTTTTATTAATTAAAACATTTCAATAGCAACAAGGGTATATTTGTCCAACACACACATAATTGGTCCTATTAAAACATAGTTTACTTTTGAGAATATTACGCGAAATAGGACTAAAAAGGTTTGAAAATTCCAAAATAGGACTGCCATGTTTTTAATCCCAAAACAGGACTAATTATTGTCATGTTTTGGCAGTACTAGACTTCAAACATAACAGTATTTTCTAAACATGGCAGCAATTACTCCTATTTTGGAAATAAAAAACATGATAGTCCTATCTTGGAATTTTCAAATTGTTTGTCCTATTTCAGGAACTTGCTCTTTACTTTGTAGTCCTATTTGTGCAAAGTGAGAAGCTTTTAGTCCTATTTTGATAATTAACTTAAAAATATTTGGCGATAACAATAGCAAATTGCATTTATATTTTTTTATATGATTCATTTGAATAAAATTGTGAATATTAGAACATTTGCACCATTGACTATGATATGTCTGTATTACAACTCGCATTTGATGCGTGTTGGGATCGGTTTTTGATGTTTTTCCTAACTCTTAGGTGTCACAAATCTCAATTTTAGCTCAAGTTATGTTTACCAGACGTTGGTTCGAGTTTTGTATTGTTTGGAGTCAAAATCAATGGAATTAAAGTTCGGCACCGGCGCTTGAGAAGAAATCGGGACGTATCAAGATGAATTCGAGAGAGATTTGAGAGATTTGGAGGTCTCCGGGAGGTTCACGGTGAAGAATTGATGAAGAGAAGACATTTGGGATCGAATTGGGAGCATTCGGGAGCATTTGGAAGAAGAAACGAGAAGAAAAGATGAAGAAAAGGTCACGCACGATCGTGCCCAGCAGCCAGGCACGTCGTGCATGCCTCGAAGATTACCAGTCGACGGAAAGAGGCCAGGCACGGTGTAACACCTCGGCCCCACAAGACCCGAGGTAGTTACTCCAGACGTCTAGTACTGTCCCCACAAACCACCACGAGCCTTTACCGCGCACTTTGTCCTCACTTATGCGCGCCCTAAGAAACTTCTCAGGGGGTCACCCATCCCAAGACTACTCCCATGCAAGCACGCTTAACTTTGGAGTTTTTGGGTGATGAGCTCCCTAAAAAGGAGATGCACCTCTGTTTGTATGAGTAGTACTATTAATCCTCTTAAATTAATCTCGGGTATTACAATCACCCCCACTTAGGGTCGCAACGTCCTCGTTGCGCCCTTAAACCAATCTCAATCAAACCCCAGAATCTTGCCCCGCTAAGTGCCCGCCCGATATCCAACGGGTCAGTACACTATCGCAGGGTTGCTCTGATACCACCTGTAACACCCCGGCCCCACAAGACCCGAGGTAGTTACTCCAGACGTCTAGTACTGTCCCCACAAACCACCACGAGCCTTTACCGCGCACTTTGTCCTCACTCATGCGCGTCCTAAGAAACTTCCCAGGGGGTCACCCATCCCAAGACTACTCCCATGCAAGCACGCTTAACTTTGGAGTTCTTGGGTGATGAGCTCCCTTAAAAGGAGATGCACCTCTGTTTGTATGAGTAGTACTATTAATCCTCTTAAATTAATCTCGGGTATTACACACGGTCATGTCTGGGGAAATAGGCACGCCGTGCTTGTAGTGTATCGAGACACCAAACCGCTGGAACCCAGGCACGGTCGTGCCTGGCAAGGGACGCACGTCGTGCCTGTAGTGTTACGAGGAACCCAAGCCCTAGAAGCTAGGCACGGTCATGCTTGGCAAGGCACGCACGCCGTGCCTGGACGCGAAAAGTGAGATTTACTCCGCACGCACGGGCGTAGGCACGGTCGTGCCTAGCGCCGTGCCTGACCCCGGGAACCCTAATCCTACTCGAATTTCTTCCCTTTTTCTATAAATAAGGCCTCTCCACTCCCATTTAAGGTGGACGAACATTACGGAGAGGCCTATGGACGAATTTACCTGCGTTTTTACGTCGTTTTCTTCAAGAACCCTGAGATTATTTGTAAGTTCATCTTTTTAATTAATGACAAATAATTCTATTCTTCCCAATTCCATTGATTCTTCAATTATGAATTGTGAGTAGTTTAATTAGGGATTTGGGGTTGATGAAGGGGTTAATCATGATGTATGGCTAGATTCTTGTTGGTTTAATTGCATGAATGCCATTTAATTTGTGTATGAATAATTTAATTGATATCTCTTGTAACCTAGAATGCAGCTAGAATTACAATTGCTTGTAGAATAAATTAAGAGAGATCTAGTTTATTCTAAGACACCTTCACACACACTTAATCTCTCGCTAAGAGATTAGTAGCGATTAAGGGGCCGTAAGCTCCCTCGTCTTGGCAATAATTTAGGAACTTGTCGCATGAGAGATCAGCCTGGTCCCCTAAATTATTGTACTCTACGCCGCGAGATCGGTAAGAACTTAGTAATGATTAGCTAGGCTCAATTAAATTAATTTCATGTAGTTAAGCCTGATCAGCCAGAAATCTGATTATCCTGGAATCAATCCATGTTCCCTTCGTCGTTAATTAAAGTGAAACCAACCTTTTTTTAATCGCTCATTCGCATTAGTTTAATTTCAATTTTCCAAACTTTTCATCTCGCACAATCGCAATTTATTTTATTTTATTTCTTTTTAATCGCTGAATTAAGTTAATCTTTAATTCCCTTTTGTCCGTCCCTGTGGAGACGATACTCGTACTTTCAACCACTTTTCTACAACCTTTTTAAGTGCGAGAAAACTAAAATCAGTTTTTGGCACCGTTGCCGGGGACGGTGTCGGTCTTAAGGGTTAATTTAACTTAGTGATCCGTTTTTAGTTTTTTCGTAGGATTTTTGTCTGCTAACCTTGCAGGTCAGATCTGTTTATGCATACACGTTCTAAGAGGGGAGAATCGCTAATCCCTCTTAATCTGGAGATTGAAAAGCTCGCCTGACAGAACCGCAAGGCTCAAAAAGAGCAAATTACCATGGATCATCAGTCTTCATCTGGAACCGCAAGGATACCTGGTAACCCTAACCCTGCATCTCAACAAGATCTCTACGTCAACACATCACCCCAATCTTCACAACCAATTTCACCTAGAAGCCCTCCAGGTTTTCAAACCTACCGCACTCCAACTTTTTCCCAAAATCAGCCTTCACCACAATTTAACCTCCCTCCATTATTCCAACTTTTTCAAAATACCCCTACTACTCCTGAAACCAAATTTCAAAACCAAGTTTATGGGATGCAAGGAGCAGGTCAGAGTATTCCCGTCTTCCAGCCAAAACAGAACCCACCTCCAGTCACTCAACTTACATTCCAAAATCAGCCCCAGTAACATAATCTGTATCCCAATCAGTACCACAACCAACCCCAAGTACCGCCTGCTCAGCCACAACCAACTTTCTAGCCTAGACAGCAGGCACCTCCACCCAATGCTTACGCTCCACACAATAATCCGCTCTATCAGGGATAAACCATCGCAGAATTCCTTACGCCAGACGTTTCAGAGTATGATAGCATTCAAGTGCCAGGAATTACAGCCAACCGTTATGAGATCAAGCCGGCAGAGATAAGCATGGTGTCTGATAGAGTAATTGTCTAGAGAGAAGTGAGAGCTAGAGAAAGAAGTGTAATAAATACTTGCAATAAATGATTTGTGAACCCCTTACAACTACTCTCAAGATGAGTATTTATAGGGAAAATGTGGGATGGGCTCCCAAGTCTTGGGCTTGGGAGGCCCATTTACAATTGGGCCACTACTAGGCCGAGTACAAAGTGTGTAGAAATGACTAAGTATGAAATCCTGTTCTGTGAGCTCTCCGTAGCTGACGAGGGTCTGGCCGACGGAGGCATGGCCGACGGAGACCCAACCGATGGGGACACCCGGTTCTTTTGGCTTCTGGATCATATTCTGAGTTGATGTGTTCCTGGCCGATGGAGGTCATCTGGCCGACGGAGGCCCCACTAGGTGACAGCTGTGCCTCTTATTCTTCTGAGTATGTGGGTCCTGGGGCCTGGACCCATATACTCCATCAGGAGTCCCCCACTATCTAAGCTGAGATGCAGACGAAATGATGCAGAGTAGATTCCTACAGTTTTGATGTTCTTAGCCGATGCGGGACCGCTCTGGCTGTTCTCTGTTCTGGCAGTTGTGGCCATTCTCTATATTGGTTGTTCTTTGTGTTTGGTCGTTGTATGCCATTCACTATAGACGAAGGAGGCTGATGTTCCTCTGATGGTGTACGTTTGTTTATTTGAGGACGATGAGTGTCCTGGCTCAGTGGCCGTTATGTGTCCTTGATTTGAGTAGCCGATGAGGGTGATGTTCTTTCTGGTCGTTAGTGGTTGTCATTCGTGTTTTGGCCAAGGAGGCCCCATGATTGCATTTGTGTTTCGGGCCGAAGCGATGATGTTTCTGTTTGGAATCCATGGCTTTGAGGATGATAGTGAAACTGATCCAGAGAAAGTTGTGCGTATTTTGGTCCTGTGGACGATGACGGCGTTGGACCCGAGGACGTTGTGTCCCTATTTCGTTATCTTGGCCGAGAGTGGAGTACGTGATCTCAAGGCCGTTGAGTGGCACACATCAGGGGACGACATGCGTCACGTTTTTGGGAGGTGAGCTATGCTTCCTTGTTTGCTTACTTCGTTGCGGCCGAGAGTGCACCACCAGGTCCTCTTTTTTTTTGGATAAAATGTAAATGTATTATATCCAGAAAATAGCATATACAAATGCATTACAGAAAATCTAAGCTAGTCTAAAACTAACTACAATAGTAACCCCCTTTTGCCCCACCCAACCTAATAAAAGGCAGGGAGAGAGGTTTTTAAAAGGGCACAATAAACTAGCACGGGAAGGCTCCCCAGCACAAAATCCAAAAGAAACTCCGTAACTGGCACGGGACATATTCCCCGGCTCAGCAATCAAAACGGTTCAAAATTCCCATAATTTTTGAAGTCCCAAAACCCATCAAAAAATAGCCCAGCAGTAGTCCACCAAGCTTTTACCACACCCACACTTCACTTGTTCCGTGCAACAGTTCGGCTAGGCCTGGGTGCTGCATTTGGGCCCAAAGTAGCTTTAGTCAGCGGCCCATCCGCGCAGTAACCCGGCCAGAGATTAGGGCAACGGCCCAAAACCCCCCAGGCCTCCATCGCTACCTTGCTGCGCCGCTTCCTTGAATTCGAATTTGAATTTCAAAATAAAGAACAAAGTCAACACTGACAGTCTGGTCGCCTGGCATGTGGCCAGCTGTCCATCAGTCAGTAAGCCCCCCCCCCCTTTCCCGAACCACCCCACCTAGCACCGACAGCCACCAGCTTTTCCGGTGGCCGGAAAAGAGTACGAACAAACCAGCCGGATAGAACCCCTGTTGAGCCGAACCTCCACCTACCACCACCCACCCCCGTCGAGCCCCGGCGACCCTCGGCGGCAAAGATGAGATGATGACACGGTGGCGCATCAACAGTAGCCGGAAAACAAAAGAATGTAGCGACATGCGGTATTGTTTCCCGGCAAGCCGGTCATCTTCTCCGGTGAACCCTGTCCACTTTCAAGCATGATATTATCCAAACACAATCCAATCCGGTAGAACCCAAACTAATTGGCATTAGGTTCGCACCACACTCACCAGTCATTCTCACCAGTAACGCACTCCCAGACCATCTCTCCGGTTGTCTTCTCCGGCAAGACCTCAGTAAAAAGAAAACCCAATGATATTCTATTCTTTGGTATCCACCCAGTCTATCCGTCACCAAGCACCCCCTTTATCGGCCCCAACCAGTATCTTCTCCGGACCCTGCCCCTGTACGTGCCTCCCTCCACACGCATGAGCCACTGACCGGTCCTTCAACGGTGGTCGGTGCTTCCAGGAGTAAAGTTCAGGCTTCTTCCAGACGGGCCATCTCCCAAGATAGAAAGCAGAAGAAAACACAAACCTTCGAACCAGAATCCATGCTAAAGCCTCCACCGTCCATCTCAAGGGCTATCTCCGGAGACCCTTCCAACCTTTAAACCAGTGGTCAAAATACCTTTACAACATCCCCAGGCCTTCATCTTCCCCAGACTCGTCATTGTACGTGCCACCCCCACACGCAACGACCCCGACGTCCAGGTCATCAACGATGGTCGGTCAGTCCAGGAGTTCAACCGCAGAGTTGAAGTTGTTAGAACCTCCATCGGAAACCCCCTCAACTTCTAGCAGTAGCTCATCTATGGAAGAACTCAGCACAACCAAACCCAAGAACTGAAAGTTCTTAAACAGCAGCGATACCACCTTCCATCACCAGAACTCCTCCGGCGAACCATCCACGCATCTACCTCCGGGCAAAGAACCTTTTCGTCACCGGACCATTACCTTCCCCGATCCTCGTCACTGTACATGCACCCCCAACACGCAATGACCCCGGCCGGCCGGTTTATCAGTGATGACCGGTGCTATTAGAACTTCACCCCAAGGTACAAGGTGTTTGGCCGCCATCGGAAATAGCCGGCCACTTCCGGCAGAACCTCAACCTTCCAAGAACTGAAATTTTCCAAAAATACTAAGCTGTTGCCAAGAATTAGCCTACCGGAGCCGTGAGGGCTCCGGCGGCGCACCACCGTGGGCGGTGGCGCCGGTAACCGGACGGGGAAGAGAGAGAAACCTAGGATCGAATTCCTAATGAGAGGCGCTCTCAACTCTCTCTATCTTTGCAGCACCAGGTCCTCGACTTTATGGTGTTGTGTTAGTTCTGGACTTGTGTGTTTTTCGATTTTTAATTCCATTCTTGCTTGCATTTTAGAGGCCGATGTAGTCCCCCAGTCCCCCACTGCTTCAGTGCGAAGAGTGAGTGAGGGGTGAAGGAGTAATGTAAGACCTAAGCCGAAGCGGGATCCTCGTATTTCCCTTGAATCCAACCCTTTGGCGATTTCCTGACCAAGGTAACCCTGTAGGAGAACCCTTGGACGCAGGTCGCTTTCAAAGGGTTATCATCAGTAGGGTTTTCTACGAGATCCGATGGCTGTTAGGTTCTTTTTCCTTTGGAGTTGTGGCCGTTGTGGAGGCCATGTTGATTTGTGCGGTTATTGAGGTGTATTTGTCTGGCTGTGAAGCCGACGTAGGTGTAACCTCGTTGCGTGGCTGTTGAATGTTCTGGCCGTCGTAGGTTGTAGATTGTTTTGCCATGTTGAGCTGTTGGGTTTAACATTGGGCTGCTAGTGACCGAATTGGGCCTGGCCCACCTGTGAAGCGGTGGCATCTTATTGGGCCTTGTGGTGGTTTCCGTTCATGTAGCCAATGAGGGAGCGACACGTGTAGTGACCGTTGGGGGGAGGTCTATAAATACCCCCCCCCCCCCCTCCCGAAGGAAGTCCCCCATTTGCATCCTGAGCTAACGAAGTGCTGCCCAAATTTCTAGAGAGAGAGAGAGAGCTTGCTCGAGTGTTCTTCCATTCTTCAAAACTTCAAAGGTCAGTTCATCAAACCTTTCTCCGCTTTCTTGCATGCTTTGTGTTGGTCCCGGTTATGATGGGTACAGTCTAGAGGGGGGGTGAATAGACTGTACTAGTTTTTAACTTTTTCAAGCTAAGTACCAGATTTAACAGAATAGCCTGTTCTGTTGACAGAACAGACTGGCAGCGGATGGGGTTCTGGTAGGGGTTCTGTCAGATCAGCCTCAGAGAAGCAAAGGCAGTAGGCCTTATGTTAACTCACAAGACACGTTCTGCTGAACACAGAGACCAAGTCTTTGGAGTTAATCAGTCCTAACTAAGTGCAAGATATAAAAGCAGTAAGTTTACAACGCCTTAGTTCTAGCACTTAAGAAGCTCTCCACGTCTTCTTCAAGCCTAGATGTCTCCTGGGATGCACTTCCTGGCTTCCTTTAAGACTGGTCCTTTCGCTGAGCTTCCGGAAGTATCACCACTTCACTGTTCCAGTTACTTGGACGTCCTTCTCGTTAGAGAAGAATTTCTTGATGAAACAGGGGTTCCTCCAACTTGCTTCGTCACAAAAGATGTATTGATGAAGTGCTTGAAGTGTTGAAGAACGAATGGAACTTTGCTTGAGTTGGAAATAAGGAGATGTGAATAAATAATCTTTCCAACGTCTGCCTTCTCTTGTAGAAGATGATGAAGTTTTAATCTCAAGGAGGCTTTTTGATTTCGAAACTTTGAATGTATTTGTTTGAGCAAGTGTTGAGCAAAGGATGTTGCAAAGTTGTCCGATTGTTCTTCGTAGAGTATCTTTTATACTTGGGTTGTCTTCCCGTTGGAGGAGGAGGACAATGCATTAAATGCGCGAACAGTTGACTTGACCAGTAGGACCCGGTAAGGTTGGCGGGTTACTATTTTGGGATAGAGTTATCCTGAAATATCCTGGAATGTCGGCCAATCATCAGCTTTTACTCTTCAGGGTACGGGGTGCATTAAATGTGCATTTAATGCGCGTACGGTAGCTTTTCCGTTGAAGTCTTCCAGCCGTTGAGGGAATCTTCAGATGGTTTCACCAGCTGTAGTAGTTCCATGACAATTCTCTAAGTGTCAGGCTTTCTGGTGTCTTCAGCAGAGAGTCTCCCAGAGAAGGTCTTGAGCACTTCTGTTGGAATAAGCTATCAGAGGGTCCTGAGGTCTTCTGTCAGAGGCGAACCAACAGAGAGTCTTAACAGTTTCTGTTGTAGTGATGTCCAACAGAGAACTAGAGGGTTTCTGTGTGAGTAAGAATCAACAGAGAGCCACGGGTCTTCGGTCAGGACTAAGCCTATCAGAAGGTCTTCTGTCAGGAGGACTTCTGTGAGTCGACTATTCTAAGAAACTTTACAAGGAAAATTTCTAATACAATAAATCAAAAGAGGGGGTACTCTAAAGTCCTATAGCATCATCAAAATCTATTTACAATTATTCCTTACATTTTCCCCCTTTTTGATGATACCTAAACCCTTTAACTATATCCAGAGAAGTGCCTTCACCATAAAAGAATTAAAGTATAAAACTTCCATTAAAATCTTGGTGGGCAACTTGGCATAGGAAAATAGTAAGAGTAAGATACATTCAAGATAGCAGATAATAAATCAAGATAAACAGAATTGAGAAGATAAACATACAAAGTAGAAAGTAAGAACAGATAAGGAGTAATTATCTTACAGATTGAAAGGCAGAGATGTTCTTTTATTAAGGAAAAGGTTTACAAGGATATTCCTTTACAGATTCTCCCTTTCAGCTGCAGCTAAGGCTTGATCGTCCAATTCTTGCAATCTCTTTAGCTCTGTGTTGACAGCTTCTCTGATTCCTACAAGATTGCCAGTGCTCTGATGTGAAGCCCAGATAGGTGAGAGCTTGCAGTCCAGATAACTCAGGACACCTTCATGAATGTCCTTTCCCGGAAGAATTTTGATGAGACACCAAAATTCAGCTTCTTCCAAGGAACCACCATGTCTGACCTTTACAAGGCCATCTCTGTCAAGATATAGGTTCTGCTGCTGAGTGGGAGTCATTTTTTGTTTCATCTCATCAAACTGGGATTTATCAATCCTTTGAGATCCACCCAATCTCCAATTTGTGAAGCTTAGGACCTTCTTCTTCTTGGAGCTTTTCTTCTGTGGAGATGGAGGTCTAGGAATGCCGGCTAACCTCTTCTCTTGAATGGAAGCTTCAAAGTATGGTGCAGGGTCAATAGCTGGTTCACCAGAAGGGGTTGCTCTTGCAGGAGTTCTGGTGGAACGAGGCTTAGGGTCCTCTTCCCCCTTTTTGGCATCATCTAGATCGCCAATCATTAAAGAGAGCCTCTGGAATTATGAGGCTTGAGTAGAAGCAATATGTTCAAGCGTTTCTGGCAGAGTTTGAGTAACAGAAGTTAGACCCTCTATCAACCCTTGTTGTTTCTGAATAGCAGAGAGGATGTCTTTGTTGCTTACTTCTTGAAGAATCATCTTTTGGTATCTCTCCTTGTCAGCAGCCAAGAGCAGTTTTCCTTGTTCAGAGTGCTCTTTGCAGAGAGTTTGAAGGTTCTTGAGGTGCTCCTGGGTTTGGATATCATACCTCTGTAGGGAGTCAACAACTTGAGATAGAGAAGTAAGGGTGACATGCTGTGAATTCAGAGTTTGATTCATGGAAGTGAGAACAGTCTTGATAGTGTTCACTTCATTGGAGATGGCATCAACCTTTGCATTGGATGTGGTCATGAAGTGCTGTAGGGAGGTTGCCAAGGTGTCTGATAGGTGCTTGAAACCAGATTCAATGGTTGCATCCACCTGGGTCAGATGCACAAAATGTTTATCATTGATGAGGACAAGCTTGTTCATTCCATCCAGCAATTGACCGCCGAACTCTTCTGCTGCAGCCACAAAATCATTGAAGGGAATCTGTTGCTCTTCTCCTGCAAAGCCAGGCATCTCTAAGCCTCTTCACTTAGGCATAGGGTGATGCTCTTGTGCGGAGGAGAGAGTCTGTACTTGCATTTCAAGCTCCAGTTGAGTCAGAGGGGGGGGGGGGGTCTTCTGCCTTTTAGAGGTTGCTTTGTTGGGGGTGGCTGACGATGAATCCATCCATGTCAGAGGAGTCCTCATAGGAGGAGTAAATGGGGATTCTATTTCTAATCACCTTCTTTTTTCTGCGTAAAGAAGGATTGGGAGCAGTAGAGTGTCTTGAAAAGCCATGGGGTGCAGAAATAGGAGAGACGGTTGTTGGATCAGAGGATCTGAGGTACCAGACAGGTTTTTGCTGAGTTGGGGGTTGCTGTTGTGGGGGAAAAACCATTTTGGCATTCTGGTGCTCAGACTTTTGAGGCGAAGGGGATTTCTGTTGAGATGGTTGAGATGAAGGGGTATTCTGTTGAAGTTGAGCTGGGATAATCTGACGTTGAGGAGATGGGGGAGGAGAAGGAGATCTGTTCTTTGTTGGGGTAATCTGTTTGCAGGGTGAAGGGGATTTGGATTTGGGGGTTGAGGATTTTTGGGGAGTGGGGGGTTTCTGTGCAGATGGGGTTTTTTGTTGAGGTGAGGGGGTGTTCTGTTGTGGTGTAGGGAGTTTTTGCACAGAAGGGGATTTGGGAGAAACAGGAATAAGGGGTTCTGATGGAATATGTATAGAAGGAGAGGGGGCAGTTACCTAAATTACGTGATCTGCCATCAGAGATGCTCTCCATTCACTGATTAGTTCCATCATTGCAGTTCCTTCATCTTTAGGTGTAGAAGATTCACCAGGGACAAAGTTAGGATCCACAAACTCCTTTGCCTTCTTTGCAAACAGCCATGCCTCAAAAGCATCAATCTCCTCATCTGCAAGAGGCTTTACTTGCTCTTCTGAGGGAGTAGAGATGAGAACAGCCTTGCCTTTATAGTTTACTTTCTTCTTCTCGAGAACCGATTGCAGGAAGTTGAGAGCAAAGCATTTAGAGACATCATCAGTGCCCACCCACTTCAGAACTGCCTCTTCTTCAGACTCATAGTGATCAAAGTACTGAATGATTTTCTGTAGAGGCCCCATCCTCCAGCTTCTCCAGGCTAACACACGTTCGAATTGCTTATCCAGGGCCACTCGGTAGTCCATCTCAGGTTCTCTGTCTGGAGAGGCATTCTGTTGTTATTCAGGCACAGAGATCTGGGGTCCCCCTGAGTTGTGGCATTTCTCACCATTATTTTGTCCTCAGAGTCACTAGATTCAAAGGTAATCTTCTTTCCTTGCCAGAGAGGATGTTTTGGCAGAGAGGGTGATTCAGATTCTTCTGGTTCCCCTGAGCTTCTGGGGTGTCTTGAGGAGTAGGGATTCTGGTCTTCTGTTTCTTAGGGATCGGGGTGGCAGAAGGGGTAGATGTTGTCGATGCAGAAGCATGTTTCTTCCTTTTGGGATTGGTTTTCTTGGTCAATACCTTCTTGACCTTTTCTGGATCAGCCTTCTTGACTGCTTTCTTCACAACCTTTTTCTTTACAGGCTCTTCCTCAGAACAGGTGAGGGTGTTCTGCTGTAAGGGTTTCTGTTGGAGCTTTTTCCTGTTGAGGTCTAGCTTTGCCAAACGTTTGAGCTCTGCCTTGATTGCAGCATCTCTGTTGCTGGTGGAGGACAAGAGTATTATCTTTGAGTGATCCACCATGATTGGTTTCCTGAGCCCAACTCCCTGTACCAGCAATTCAGAGATAAGGAGGGCATGACCTACCTTCCCAAGGAAGATGCTTGTTTCCTTGTTCTTCCTTTTGGCTACTTTGACAAATTCAATCAAGGATCTCACAATGACCTGTCCCCAGTTAACATTTGCCTTGTGCAACACAGCATAGATGGCATTGGCCTGGGAGATGGTGAACTCATCAGTGGATGTGTATCTGCACCATACGCACTTGTGCAGAATGTTCATAAGCAACTCAATGTCCCTCTTCAGTGAGTGCTTTTTCCCGGTTAGCTTGGGATTTTTGGCACCTGGTCTACCGTAGTTTGAAGCAAATTCCTCGACAGTGATGTCTGCATCTTCTAGGTCAAAGAGACCGTTTGATTCATTGTCTACTTGGATTTTGAAAAGGCTGTTGATGACCCCAGCATCAACAATGACTTTCTTTCCATTCACGGTGGAGGTGATGACCTCGTCTTCATAGTCAGCATTGAGATAAAACTCAACTACATCAACAGTGCCGTACTGAGTATAGTTGAAGGTGATTACCTTGCCCAGTTGAGAGCCGTTGAGGCATTCGAGTATCCTTTCCATTAGTTCCTCGTCCTCAGCAAGCTTTGGGAGTGCGTAGAAGTCGCATTTCATCCCAGTGAGAACAGTTTTGGACAAGGTTTCCTGTTGCACCTTTGAGACAGAGTTGAAACTGATAACCGCCATTAGTGCGAAAGTGAGAGTTCTGAAAGCTTGAGAGCTGTGGAGGTTCGAAGGTTTGAGAGTAATGAGAGCAGTAACGGTTTAGGTTGGAGAAAGGGGAATATAAGGGTTCGGGTTAGTGTACGTTTGAGATTATTGGCGGTTTCAAGGTACCAATAAATGAAAAGGGGCGCAGTAAATGTTTTGCGGCTGTAATACCGTTTTAAGGGTAAAATGGTAAAAGATCTTCATTAAGTTACTAGGTCACCCGTTTTCTCAAAATATTTTCTTAGTCCAGAACCTTCTATTGGTAAGAGGAGGGTTTCTGTTGGTAAGAGGAGGGGTTCTTTTGCTGAGGTGTTCTGGTAGGATTAGAGGTTCTCTGTTCAAAGCAGAGAACATAAGGGGTTCTGCAACAGAGGTTCTGTTAACAGAGAATCTGTAACAGAAGATCTTCCAATCAACCTTCTCTTGGAATTTCATCCATCATTCCCAATTCCTCTCTCAGTTTGTTGAATCTAGCCTCAGGCAAAGGCTTTGTCAGAATATCTGCAAGTTGGTGTTCTGTTGACACATGCTCCATGCATATGTGCTTCTTCTCAACATGATCTCTGATGAAGTGATGTCTGATCTCAATGTGCTTTGTTCTGGAGTGAAGAACTGGATTCTGAGTGATGGCAATGGCACTGGTGTTGTCACACAGCAGCTTGATCTCCTTTGCTTGAATGCCATAATCCTTCAGTTGTTGCTTCATCCAGAGTAGCTGAGCACAGCAGCTCCCAGCTGCAATGTATTCAGCTTCTGCTGTACTTGTTGAGATAGAGTTCTGCTTCTTGCTAAACTAGGAGACAAGTCCCCCGCCTAGCAGTTGGCAGTGACCTGAGGTGCTCTTTCTGTCTAACCTGCAACCTGCAAAATATGAGTCAGAGTAACCAATTAGTTCAAAGTTACCTCCTTTGGGATACCATAGGCCTGCATTTGGATTTCCTTTGATGTATCTGATGATCCTCTTTGCAGCACTTAAATGGCTCTCCTTGGGCTTTGATTGGTATCTGGCACATATTCCAACAGAGAATGAGATGTCTGGTCTGCTTGCAGTTAGGTAGAGAAGAGATCCAATGATTCCTCTGTAGGTTGTTGCATCAACATCTTTTCCTTCATCATCTGGTCCAATTCCTTGAGAAGTGTTCATGGGAATCTTCACTGAGGATTTGCCTTCTACTCCAAACTTCTTGATCAGGTCTCTGGTGTACTTCCCTTGGTTGATAAAGATTCCTTCTGGAACTTGTTTGACTTGCAATCCTAGGAAGTAGCTCAGTTCTCCCATCATACTCATTTCAAATTGACTCTGCATAACTTGAGAAAATTTCTTGCATAATTCTGCATTAGTACTTCCAAATATAATATCATCAACATATATTTGTACTAATAGAATATGATTAGCAACAGAGATTTGAAATAGAGTTTTGTTGACCTTTCCCTTAGTAAACCCATGGTTCACTAGGAATAGGGACAATGTGTCATACCATGCTCTGGAAGCTTGCTTAAGACCATAGAGGGCCTTTCTAAGCTTGTAGACACAAGAAGATTGAGTAGGAATGACAAAACCTGGTGGTTGTTCAACATAAACTTCTTCTTCATGATCTCCATTCAGAAATGCACTCTTGACATCCATCTGATAGACCTTGATGTTGTTGTAGGCAGCATAGGCTAGAAATATTCTGATGGCTTCAAGTCTGGAAACTGGTGCAAAAGTTTCATCAAAATCAATTCCTTCTTCTTGGCAGTATCCCTTAGCTACGAGCCTTGCTTTATTCCTTACAATGTTGCCATCTTCATCAGCTTTGTTCTTGAATACCCATTTGGTTCCAATGACATTATGGTGCTTTGGTCTAGGAACAAGTTCCCACACTTTGTTCCTTTCGAATTGAGTAAGCTCATCTTGCATTGCATTGATCGAGTCTGAGTCTGCAAGAGCTTCTTCTACAGTCATAGGTTCTATTTGAGATATGTAGCAGGCAAGCATTGCTTCTCTTCTTGTTGTAGCAGATCTGGTCTGTACTCCACTTCTGATTTGTCCAATCACTTGGTTAGGAGGATGATCTCTTAACCATGTCAGATCAGGTTCTGCCAGTTGTTGTCTGGGTCTCTTTGGTTCCTCTTCTTCTGAATCTTCATCTTCATTCAACAGAAGGGGGTTTGGTGCAGGTGTAGGGAACACATGATTAACTGCTACTTCTTCTGTTGGTTCAGGTGATCTGTCTTCTATGTTGACTTCTTTGAGGGTCTCTGTTACTTCTTCAACAGAGATGCCATCATCAAACTTTACATGTATAGATTCTTCAACATGTAGAGTTCTTCTGTTGAGTACTCTATAGGCTTTGTTTGTGCTTGAGTAGCCTATGAACACACCTTCATCAGCTTTCTCTTGAAATACTTTTAGATGCTCCTTTCCATTGTTGAGAATGTAGCATTTGCATCCAAATACATGAAAGTAACTGATGTTAGGTTTTCTTCCTTTCCAAAGTTCATAAGGGGTCTTCTGGTGGTTTTTGTTGATCATACTTCTGTTCTGGGTGTAGCATGCAGTGTTGATTGCTTCAGCCCAGTATCTCATAGGTAGTCCAGATTCTGCAATCATTGTCGTTGCAGCTTCTTTCAACGTTCTGTTTCTCCTTTCTGCCATGCCATTCTGTTAAGGTGTTCTGGCAGCAGAGAGTTGATGAAAGGTTCCATTCTGATCACAGAAGTCCTTAATGACTTAGTTGACAAATTCAGTTCCTCTGTCAGACCTGATTGTCCTGACTTTCATATTCTTCTCAGTCCGAAGTTGCTTTAACAGAGATGACAACTTCTGAAGAGTTTCATTTTTCTTTGACAAGAAGATTGTCCATGTATATCTGGAGTAGTCATCAACCATGACTAGGGTGTACTTCTTGCCACCAACGCTTGGAGTCTCAACTGGTCCAAATAAATCCATGTGGATCAGATTTAAAGGATTTGTAGAGAGGTCTCCAGCAATGGGTTTGAAGGAGTTCTTCTGTTGTTTTCCCTTCTGGCATGCACTGCAGAGGGTCTCTTTCTTGTAGACTAGGTCTGGCAGTCCTTCGACAATGTGTTCTCTTGCCAGTTTGTTGATTGTTTTGAAGTTCAAATGGCTAAGCTTCTTGTGCCAGTCCCAGCTTAGTTTTGAATCTCCTTTGACTATCAGGCATACTCCATCTTTTGCAGTTTTCCAATCAATCACATAGATATTCTCTTCCTTGTTGCTGTAAGAACCACTTCCTTGGTTGTCTCATGCTTCACATAGCAGAAGTCTTTGGTGAATTCAACAGTGTAGCCTTTTTCACAGAATTGGCTAGCACTCAGCAAGTTGAACTTCAGGCCTTTGACATAAGAGACATCATCAATGATTATCTGGTTCTTGATCAGCTTCCCTGTTCCTTTTGTTTGACCTTCTTTATCATTACCTCCAAAGGTAACTCTAGGTCCTTTGCATTTCTGGAACTCTGTTAGGCAACTTCTGTCACCTGTCATGTGCCTGGAGCATCCACTATCAATAAACCATTCTTGCTCAGAGATAGCTCTAGCACACAGTTCCTGGATGATCAAAAGAAAGATTTAGATACCCAAGCAATGCTGGGTCATGGGGAGTCATGGAGTCTGGGTAGTTGGTACCATTTCGGTCTCATCAAGTGAAACCTTGGTGGGTGGTACCCATTGTCCACCTGGTAGTTATAGTAAACCGAAGTGTGATTCACTTTGGGCAGATGCTTGTGAGGGTCATGCTTTCTGTTTACATACTTTTGCATAGCTTTCTTGGTTGGAAAGAAGTCCCATATACTATCAAGAGGAGAGGGGCGGTTAGCTTTGGGCTTCGGAAGTTGACCAGCCAACCTCTTCTTCCTAAAGTTAACATTCTCTTGATACTTACCCTTCTGGTGATCATTTCTAGCACGGTTATCATGAGGTTGTCTGTTGACAGCTTGTCTTTGATTTTTGTTATTCTGAAAACCCTTTCTGTTAGGTTTTCTGCCAGGTTCATTAATTTTCAAAATGGGTTTCTGTTGACCCTTTATCTTTTCCTTTTCTGGTCTAACTTCCTCATGAATAACCTTGGTACCAGATACACCAGCATGACATATGGGGCTAGAAGTCCGTGGATCTATGACCTTAGCAACTCTGGTGCTAGGTTTTACAGAAGGCTCACCGGATTCTGTTGCAACATATCCAAGACCAGAGATAGGGGAAAACATTTGATCAACATCAACAGCCTTAAGAGAAGTTTGCATTTTCATAAGGCGGTTGAGTCTATCCTCAAAATGTTTAATTTCCCTTATTCTATCAAGAAGAGAAACATTTTCAACTTCAAGGTCATCCCTTTCCTTAATTAAGAGATTGATTTTTACCTCAGTCTCTTTTCTTAAGTCAGAGATTTCAACTTTTAACTTACTGTTTTCTTCTTTAACTAAAGAATAAGTGGTCTGGATAGTTCTAAACTCTTCCCGTAATGATGACATTGCATCATCATTCAAAGCTGTGCCTACCGAAGAAAAACGAGAGTTAGAGGAGGAGGTTACCTCATCATCATATTGAGCCATGAAGCATAGGTCTTCTGTCTCGGTATCAAGGCAACAGAAGGCCTCATCAGAGTCAGAGTCAGAACTGGATTCTATCTCGGACAGAGGGTCTTTCTCGAGTTGTTATGTGACAAGTGCTTTCTTTCTTCTAGCATTGTCTTCAAACTTCTTCTTTTCTCCATCCTGTCCTTGTCTCTTGGACACTCTTGGATGAGGACAATTTAGTTCTCCACTGCTTTCTGTTGATTTGACCTTCTGAAAAGGTTTTCTGCTGGAAGATGGACTTCTTCCATCTTTGGGATTCTTCATAAACTTCTTGAATCTCCTAGCAAAAGCAGCCATATATTCGTCAGATAAAAGTATTGAAGGGTCAAATTCGTTTACCTTAGATGTACTGGCTGTGAGGGCTGTGGTGGTCCTCTCTTCTGGTGCATCTTCCTTCTCTTCAATCATCTCGAACTCATGAGCTTTGAGGTCTGAGATGAGCTTGTATGTGGGATAGGTCTTCACATCCTTGCTGGCTTCAATATTAACCACCTTCATCTTCCATGCTGAAGGAAGACCTCTCAACACTTTGAGGTTGATCTCTTTGGTGGTGAGTTCCTTGTCAAGCTCAGAAATCTCTCCAGTGAGGGTGAGAAGCCTGTCATACAACTTGGAGATGCTTTCACTAGGGAGATTCTTGAAATCATCAAACTTCTTGTTGGCTATCGTCAGTTTGTTATCCTTCTCTTGCTCATCACCTGCTCCAATGAGCTCAAGAGTATCCCAGATTTCTTTGGCAGTTTTGCACTTCTTGATTCTGTTGAAGTACCTGTCATAAATGGACTTGTAGAGGATGTCCTTTGCAATGTTGTCAAGGTTATACTTTCTTCTTTCTTCAGTAGTCCACTCAGATTTGGCTTTATTGATCATCTGAGGTCTGGTGTTGTCTATAGCGTGCTCAGGGTTGACCTTTTGGAAGCTTGTGAATGGCCCAATGTCAAGTACTTCCCACATCTCATCATGAAGAGCACAGAGATGTACCTTCATCCGGATCCTCCAATCATCAAACTTAATATCTGAAAACATGAGATTCTTGGAAAGAGAGTGATCCATAATATGAGATTAAAAAGAGAGGCAAAAAGGAAACAAGTGGATCATTGTTCAGCAAATAACCTAAGAGATTATTAAAACAAGGAGTCTCTGATACCACTTGGTTGTCCCGGTTATACTGGGTACAGTCTAGAGGGGGGGGGGGGGGTGAATAGATTGTACTGGTTTTTAACTTTTTCAAGCTAAATACCAGATTTAACAGAATAGCCTGTTCTGTTGACAGAACAGACTGGCAGCGGATGGGGTTCTGGTAAGGGTTCTGTCAGATCAGGCTCAGAGAAGCAAATGCAGTAGGCCTTCTGTTAACTCACAAGACACGTTCTGCTGAACACAGAGACCAAGTCTTTGGAGTTAATCAGTCCTAACTAAGTGCAAGAGATAAAAGCAGTAAGTAAATGACACCAGGGATTTTTATAGTGGTTCAAGGAACAACTCGTTCCTCTAATCCACTGTTCCACTAAGCTTGTAAAAACGTCCATTTACAACGCCTTAGTCCTAGCACTTAAGAAGCTTTCCACATCTTCTTCAAGCCTAGATGTCTCCTGGGATGCACTTCCTGGCTTCCTTTAAGACTGGTCCTTTCGCTGAGCTTCCCGGAAGTATCACCACTTCACTGCTCCAGTTACTTGGACGTCCTTCTCGTTAGAGAAGAGTTTCTTGATGAAAAAGGGATTCCTCCAACTTGCTTCGTCACAAAAGATGTATTGATGAAGTGCTTGAAGTGTTGAAGAACGAATGGCACTTTGCTTGAGTTGGAAATAAGGAGATGTGAATAAATAATCTTTCCAACGTCTGCCTTCTCTTGTAGAAGATGATGAAGTTTTAATCTCAAAGAGGCTTTTTGATTTTGAAACTTTGAATGTATTTGTTTGAGCAAGTGTTGAGCAAAGGATGTAGCAAAGTTGTCCGATTGTTCTTCGTGGAGTATCATTTATACTTGGGTTGTCTTCCCGTTGGAGGAGGAGGACAATGCATTAAATGCGTGAACAGTTGACTTGACCAGTAGGACCCAGTAAGGTTGGCGGGTTACTATTTGGGATAGAGTTATCCTGAAATATCCTGGAATGTCGGCCAATCATCAGCTTTTACTCTTCAGGGTACGGGGTGCATTAAATGTGCATTTAATGTGCGTACTGTAGCTTTTCCGTTGAAGTCTTCCAGCCGTTGAGGGAATCTTCAGATGGTTTCACCGGCTGTAGTAGTTCCATGACAATTCTCTAAGTTTCAGGCTTTCTGGTGTCTTCAGCAGAGAGTCTCCCAGAGAAGGTCTTGAGCACTTCTGTTGGAATAAGCTATCAGAGGGTCGTGAGGTCTTCTGTCAGAGGCGAACCAATAGAGAGTCTTGACAGTTTCTGTTGTAGTGATGTCCAACAGAGAACCAGAGGGTTTCTGTCTGAGTAAGAATCAACAGAGAGCCACTTGTCTTCTGTCAGGACTAAGCCTATTAGAAGGTCTTCTGTCAGGAGGTCTTCTGTCAGTCAACTATTCTAAGAAACTTTACAAGGAAAAATTCTAATATAATAAATCAAAAGAGGGGGTAATCTAAAGTCCTATAGCATCATCAAAATCTAATTACAATTATTCCTTACACTTTGCATCCTTAGGCTTTGATCTAGTGTTAGTCCAAAAACACCTTTAGATCCGAAGTAGTTCCCCTTAGGGCTTTAGTAGTTGTTATGATGAAGACCCTAGACGAAGAGTACTACCCTTACGACGATGAGGCCTCTGTAAAGTCCTTTGACTACCGGGTGGTGGAAGACTGCTGTGAGAAAATTGAGGACTTGAGTTCCTTCAAATCAGGGGAGCAGGAGGACGATGGAACTGCAGACGAGGAGGCCGCTTCATCATCTGAGGGTGAGGATGTAGGCATCTCCCGCGCTGTGGACGGAGCGTCTACTTCAGCCACCATTCCTTGTCCGAAGCCGGTTTCTGCCACTAAGGGGACCGCTCCGAAGAGAAGGCGCTGGCGGAAGAAAGGTCCAGGTTTCTCCTACTTGGATCTCACCAACGTCTTGATCATTAGGCCACAGAGCAGCGCGGTCGAGTACTTGGTTGCACAGATGTACATGGGGCCTTTGGTAGGGTTAGGGCCCCCAAGCTGACGGACCACGTACTTCATCCCCCGCCGGGTTATTTTGGGGTATACCCCATGAGTTTCGCTAAGGGGATGAGGTTCCCCCTTCATTCTTTCATCACGGAGTACTTGGACATGGTGGACCTTCCTCTCGCTTTGCTGACCCCACGTACTCACTGATCGTCAGGTTCCTTCTTCGTTGTGCCGAGTTAGATTTCAAGCCGACAACGGCTCTTTTCATGAACCTGTATAAAATAGGACGAGGTAGCCACAAGAATTGTGCCATCTACACTAACCTCCAGTAGGTTAAGAACAAGAGGACTTTCACCGACCTTCCTACGTCCATTCATGGCTGGAAGAGCAAGTTCGATCGTCTTTGTGTCGCTGGGGGAGGGAGGTACCGAGTTCCCTTCCCTCGGCCATACCGAGAGGTTCAATCTCCATGATGTGCCGAAGAGTGCGCTCTTGGATGCTCAGGTGGAGGCATTCCTTAATGGCGGGCCAAGGAGTGTGAAAGAGTACATCACTGAGTACAAAATGGCCGCCCTAGGCTTTGTGAGGTACTTCGTGTACGGGGATGCAGAGGACGATCTTGAGATATGGCCGAAGATGACCACCACTTTTGAGGAGGCCGAGGGCCCGGATTTCGGCGTGCCCGCCGAAGCTGATGCTAATGCCCTCCTCAGCGTCTTTGTTCTCGTTTTGTTTCCTTTCTTTGCTAACTTAGTTTGTTTTCTTGTTATGCAGACTTTGTCATGGATCGCAGATCCGTCATGAACAGGGCTAAGGCGAAAGCCGAAGCGGAAATGGCCGCCAAGGAGGCTGCCAAGATGGCAGCGGCAAGTGAAGCACAACCGAGCTCCGATCAGCCGAAGAAGCCACCTACTCAGCCGAAGAAGAAAAGGACGGTGGATGACGGTCAGAAGAAGCTTACGGTGTAACACTGTCCCCAAGCATGTTTACTTTTAGCAAATTATGTAATAAACCTTGAAGGTTGATTTATGAATTTACATAATTGTAAACTTTTATTAATTCTTTTACGTGAATAGTAAATTGCATGTGGGGCCCACACCGGGAACGGGGGCCGCCCGATAATTCCAGAACCACATATTATATTCATCTTGGTCTAGATAATATCTAGATGGTGGTGGATATTTTATTTGGGCCATGGAAAGGGCATGGAGTTGACTTGTTGATTAAACGAGGCCCAATTACCGGTATTGGTAATTGACATGCACTTTGTCGTGAGGTGCACTCAAAATAATAAATCAATACAACACTAATACGTAGTATAGTGTAGTAAGGTTCGTATCCACAGGGAAAGGAATACTTTTTCTTTTATATAAATAGTAACAAGGGGGGTTTAGATTTGTTTGGTTTAAAAACACTAAGATAAACAACCTATATGAGTTTAATTCAATGAGATGAGGACTTGGCTTTGCTTTTATCCACTTAATGAAATGTTCGTCGATCCCGGTTATATCTTTAACTATCTTCCTCTCGAATACTCAATCGAGGAGTATATCCAGTTCATCGAGGGTAGTTATTAATAATGAGATGCGTTCATTAATAAAACTTACTATCGAGTCAATATAGAACAAGCTCCGTATATTAACTTGATAGTAGCAATAAACTTAAGATGAAAACGATTGAGATTGATAACCTCAACACAAGCGGTTTATTGGTTCAATCAATATAATTAATTCCCCTTGGCATATTAACCATGAGATGCATGCATTAATATTCCAAGTTTACTACCGTTGAAAGAACCGGATTAATAACAAGCGTATTAACCGATTGATTCTAGTAATAATTAATATGAGAAACAAAACTAGTTGATACTTTAAGTAATGTTCAAAATATTAATATGAAATAGCTATTACTATAACCAATGTCAAGATGTTAACTAATTGTCATCTTAGTAACACTCCCCAACTTTGATATAGAGATAGTATTTTAAAGGAAGAATTAATATTCAAGGAAGAAGATTAAAGAAAATAACTCACAACTTACAAATTCATTAAGCTTCAAAGTAGCAAAACCAAGATGGAAGAGTTTAGCTCCTCATTTGGAGACTAAACATGATGAAAAATATAAAGAAAGAGCTATTCTATACTGAGCTTAGATGTACAAAGGAATTGGATATCTTTTTGTGAAGGAAAGGAGGTGTATTTATAGGCTTTTGGGATGGGATTCGGGTACTCGATCGGGTATATACATGGTACCCGATCGAGTATGTGTGTAATACTCGATCCGAGGTATACTCGATCGGTTTCAGGCTGTTTTCCATAAGTATACCCGATCGGGTATATATTAATACCCGGTCGAGTATGCTTAGAAAATGGTATTCGGACCATACTCGACCGATCTTCGTTTAAAACTCAAAGGCATACCCGATCGGGTATGTCGGTCTAACCGATCGGGTATAGACATTAAATCATGGCCGAAATCCTCCCGACATGTTCCCTTGTCTTCGGATCTGATCCGATTTGAAGTTCCAACCTAATACCCGATCGAGTATGGTTAATACTCGACCGAGTATAGACCAAAATTCAGGATCTTCTTTTGTCTTCAAATTTTTGCACCTTCTTTCCACTCTTTGGGTTCACCAACTGTACTTCGAGTGATCAAGGCATGTTTGAGCTCAGAATATATCTAATCTAAACTATTTACAAGAATTTAACAAACTAATCTATTACACCAAAAGTGTGTAATTTCCATAGTAAAGATCAAGCAAAACTAATTAAAAACACAAACATAAATATGGAAATTACAAACATATCAACTCCCCCACACTTAAACCTTTACTCGTCTCGAGTAAGATCAAATGTTCACAAGTGTCATGTTTCTTCAAAATTTCCACAGTTTAACAAAAAGAACATACAAACACAAAGACCACCAAGGATGACAAAGAAAAAATGAGTTTTAAAACTCAAATTACAAAGAACATCTTGGGTTTAATGGCCTTCTAATGTTCATCTTCTCTTCTCCTCCTCTCTTCTTTGATTTCTGAATCTTCTTATTCTTCAAAGAGATACAATGAGTGCCTGCAAAAACAAACATTTCTCTCATATCTCTCATTTTGCCTAGGAGCCTTTTCAGGTTTTCATCCCAGCATCTCTTTTCATTTTCCATTCTCCCCAACTCACTCATTTTTTTATAAGCCCTTTTTGCTTAGATTGCCCATTTTGTTGGGTTTTCAACCTAACTAGCATTTATTTTCTTTTATTTTTTTTTTTTTGTGTAAAAGTTCAAAAGAGTTACATGCATAGTGCTAGGTGGGAATAAAAATCACATACCATCATGATTGTCTCCCCCGCACTTGAATCAAGAAATGTCCCTAGTGCCCGCCTTCTCCGCCGTAGTAGCTCCCTCCGAAGCCGCTCCCCTGCCCACCATCTCCCATATACGTGTCCCCGCCATCTCCGCCGTCGTACCCTCCACCCCCGGAGCCGCTCCCCTGCCCACCATCTCCCATATACGTGTCCCCACCATCTCCGCCGTCGTACCCTCCACCCCCGGAGCCAGATCCTCCAAAGTTACTCCAATGAGTGGGGTCATACCACGAGGGTGGTGGAGGGGGGTTCGCCATGGTATGGAAGGATCCCTGCTGTGCCATGTAAGAGTACATAGGTCCGTAGCACCTACGTTGTTCTTCCTCATACCGATGTCTATCGGCTTCCCTGAGCTCCTCCAATCGCTGAAAACCGGCCCTTTGCTCCTCCTGTAGTTGATTGAGCCGGTTGTCCATTTGGGCGTACCCCGTAAGCAGTTGTTGTTGACCCTCCAGAAGTTGTTGAAAGAAGTCGGGTGGTGGAGGGTTTTAGCTTTGTTCAGGGATGTCCTGACCCATGTTTTGGTGGCTATGGAGTGGAGCATAGGGCTCGTAATCAGGTTGGTGTTGGGGAGGTTCTTGCTCCGGTTCCTGGAGATGTGGGAAGAGGTAATGTTGCTCCTCTACTGATGTTTTGTAGTGGAGTTGGGGGAGTTCTGGGTTGGGCAGGAGGAAGTATTTGAGGGGTTTGGGGTGTATGAGCCAGTTGTACATATTCTTTGGTCTGTCTCCACCATACTCTGTGTGGGAAAAAGATGTACAGCCCGAGTGGCCCAACCAAGAAATGTTCATTAAACAGTAGTCGGGTATAGGAGAGTTATCCGTATACCCGAACTTGGTGGCCAAGTGCATAATCACCCCACCCACCACAATAGCGCCCTTTGCTACGCTTTCTTTTTTGAGATGTGCCCACATAAGATTACACAGGTTGAAATCCACGTGAACACGGAATAGGGCTACCGACATTAGGCATACATCCCCCATCCTAGTGTGATGGTTGTTGGGACGTCCAAGCAAGGAGTTGGCAAGGAATTTCAAAAATAGGCGGAGGACGGGATGTTGGACATGACTAATATAGAGTTGGGAGGAGCTAAATTTAGTCTCCCCGGTCATCTTTGTCCATAGGGTATGACCGAAAGCGGTATTGTCGGATATGGATTTTTGGTAAGGGACCGGAATACCAAAATGTTCGGCAAACTCAAGTTTTGTGATGGAGTGGTTGTGGTTAAACAGACGAAACTTGAGTTTATCATCCCTAAAATCCGCTTCATTGTTCTCAAATTGCACCGAGCTTATGAATTCATAGATAATTTTTTCATTTGAGTGATATTGCATTTTGAATATCTTGTCCATGCTCAACTCATGAAAAAATTTCTTAGTCATTTTGTACACTCCTAATTCATTGAGGGCATCATGGCATAAAAAGCGAGAGGGTTTAACTTGCCTTTCAATGGTGGACATGAAGCGGGTGCGGTGTTCGGAGTCGATGAAGATGATGTCCTCGTAGCCCGGGATGGATGTCCTAGTGTTGGAGCTCTGTCCTTTTTCCTTCCTTGGAGCCATTTTTGAGTGAATTTGGGCTTGAAATCCGAAATTTGAAGGTAGGGGTAGGTTTTTTTTTCGGACCTCTGAAAACTGGGTGAGAATTGGATTGGTGGGTATGAGTGTGTAGAGGAAGATGAGGGGAGTGTTTTGGTGTTGAAATGGGATGATTTGGTGAAGAAATGGAGGAGATATGGTAGAGAGAAGATGTAAAAATGGAGGTTGGGGGCGTTTTGTTCGAATTTGGGTGGGGATTTTGGGGAAGATGAAGTGTTTGAGGCGGATTTGGGGTTATAACGCCCGTATACCCGATCGAGTATGTGCTGTTACTCGGTCGGGTATGTCTGGAAAGTGGGGTTTTTGAGCAGCCTGCCTCCGGTACTCGATCGGGTATGTGTTGTTACCCGGTCGAGTATTGCTGGAAAATGAAGTTTGTGAGTGGTATGCCTCTGGTACCCGGTCGGGTATCATTCCATACTCGATCGGGTATGTGTTCTTTTCTACATTTGAGGCATGTACTCGGTCGAGTGTGGGAATAAGTTTCCTTCAACTTTAGCATTTCTGTACATACCCGACCGGGTGTATAGTGATACCCGATCGGGTATCCCTTGTTTTTCAAAAATTGACTGTTTCCTCGATCGAGTAGTGCCCGGTTCCCTTTCTTTTGGCCATACCCGACCGAGTATATGGTTATACTCGATCGGGTATGTCCCCAGATGCTCCAAAACCTGCAATTTTCTATTTCTTTTCCTCCAAAAACCCGTGATTAGTTCCCTCTCTCACTGATCTCTCAAATAATTAAATAAAAAAAATGAATTAAAAACACTCGAATTTATGAAAAATAAAAATAAACTTGGGTTGCCTCCCAAGAAGCGCCTTAGTTAACGTCGTGGCACGACGTTATTCATTTTTTTCTCAATTTTTTTTTAAGTGGGATCGTGAACATCCCTTGATTCACTTTTTGTGGCCTTATTTAGCCATTTTTCAAATTTATTTTTCGGCCTTTTCCAGTAAGGCCGGGGTTTCTTTCTCATTACCACCTCCATCATAGGTGGATTTGGTTCACATTTTATCACATTCCTTTCTATCAAAGATGGCTTCTCGTGTTTATTTTTTTCTTTTTGAAAAAATCTGATTTTATCCGCTTCTTTGAAAAATACCAGTTCTTGTGGTTCAACAACATGTAAAGAACAAAGAGTTGGATTTTGCATTTGTTTTTTCGTAGAGTCCAAGATGTTGAATTCCACTTTTTGATCATCGAACTCTAAAGTTAGTGAACCACTAGAAACGTCAATTTTCGTTTTTGCGGTCTTCATGAAGGGTCTACCCAGAAGGATGGGTGTTGTGTGGTCATCAGTTCCCATTTCAATGACATAGAAGTCAACAGGAAAAACCATATTTTCTACTTCTACTAGCACATCTTCTACTACACCCTTAGGGTAAGTACTAGAATGATCCGCCAGTTGAATCACTACACCGGTTTGATGTAATGGGCCAAGTTGTAGAGTTTTATAAACAGAATAGGGGATGACATTTATTGATGTCCCTAAATCCAACAAGGCCTTAGGAAATGTGGTGTCTCCTATTTTGCAAGGGATAGTGAACATGCCTGGGTCATTACATTTTTCGGGGAGTTTTCTCTGAAAAATGGCTGAGACGCGTCCAATAACTCTAACCTCTTGTTTCCCCTTCAATTTATCTTTTCTTTTTGTTTTGCATAATTCTTTTAAAAATTTAGCAAAACGAGGGAGATTTTTCATTAAGTTAAGAAGCGGAATGTTTACCTCACACTTTGCGAAGGTTTCATAGATGTCGGCATCTTTCTCTAGCTTCTTTGTCTCCTTCATCGACTCAGGAAACGGGATTTCTTGTTCATATGATGAGGGTGGGGGGAGCTTGGTTTCTGTGATCTCCTCCTCTGGTGGGACTACTTTTTCAGGGTCCACACCCTCAATCTCTTCATCGTTCTCTTCTACCTCTTTCAACGTTGCCCCACTTCTCAACATTATAGCATTCACATGTTGTCTCGGGTTTTGCTCCGTTTGAGATGGGAGTTTACCCGAGTCTTTTGTTTCAAGTCGGTTTACGGCATTTGCAATTTGACTGACTTGGCTTTCCAAATTCTGAATGCTGGATTTGGTCTCATGCTGAAATTGAACCATGTTTTGTTGCATGGTTGAGACATTGGAGGTGAGTGCTCAGATCATGTCTTCGGTGGACATACTTGAGCTTGACGTCTGGCCTTGGTGATTTGGGAAAGTTGGTTGCAAGGGCTGATTTTTAGGGTTCCCATATCTCAGATTCGGGTGATCTCTCCACCCAGGATTGTAGGAGTTAGAGTGTGGATCATACCTCTTTTGGCCTTGAAATCCCAAAGCATTGACTTGCTCGGAATTCTCTTCTTGTAGTGTTAGGCAGGAATCGGTGGGGTGCCCCTGTGTTGAGCATATGCCGCAGACCTTGACTTCTTGGTGTTTTGGATTTAAAAGGAAATCCTTTACCAAAGAAGTCAAGCCGGCTACTTGACTTTCCAACGAGACGTTGGATTCCGCTGCCATGACCCGTTTTGATGATGACCTCCCATTGTAGTGTCTAGAATTCTCGGCCAACTCCGAGATGAGGTTCCTAGCTTGGGAAGGGGTTTTGTTGACAATTCCCCCTCCAGATGCTGCGTTCACCAGGCGTCTATCTTGCTCCGCAAGACCGTCATAGAAGTAGAGGATGAGGTCTTGCTCTGTGTAACCATGATATGGGCAGCTAGCACACAATTTTTTAAAACGTTCCCAATACTCATATAATGTCTCATCATCTTTTTGCTCGATGTTGCTTATTTGTTTTTTCAAAGATGATGAGACGGATGCAGGGTAGTACCTTTCTAGGAAGCATTTTTTCATTGACGCCCATGTATCTATACTCCCTGAAGGGAGATAGAATAGCCAATCCTTAGCTGTGTCTTTTAGGGAGAATGGAAAAGCCCTCAACTTGATTTGTTCCTCGATGACTCCATTTGGGCACATGCTTGTGCAAACAATATGGAATTCCGAGAGGTGTTTGTTCGGGTCCTCTCCCCTCAGGCCATGGAAGGATGGCAGCAGATGAATGAGCCCAGATTTTAGCTCAAACGTATTACCCTCATCAAGTGTAGGGAAGGTAATACACAGTGGTTGTTGGTTGAGGTTTGGAGCTGTGAGCTCCCTCAGCGTTCTTGTTTCAATAGCCATTGTGGTTGGCTCTTCAGTGTCGCTAGAACTAGGGCTAGTGGTGTATGAGTCTCTGGAGGATGATTCTTCCGAGTCGGTATTAGAAAATTTACTTTTCAACCGCTCGAAAGTTTGTTCTATTTCTGGGTTTTTGTGATATGTGATTTCGTTTAAGGAACGATGTTTAACCATAAACTCCTCTAAGCTCAGAAATAGAAGTAAGAACTCTTTATATTTTGTTTATTTATTTATTTTTTTGATGTTTCTTGAATTGAAATAAAAGGAAAATAATTGCCTTTCCCCGGCAACGACGCCAAATTTGACGTGCACTTTGTCGTGAGGTGCACTCAAAATAATAAATCAATACAACACTAATACGTAGTATAATGTAATAAGGTTCGTATCCACAGGGAAAGGAATACTTTTTCTTTTATATAAATAAAAACAAGGGGGGTTTAGATTTGTTTGGTTTAAAAACACTAAGATAAACAACCTATATGAGTTTAATTCAATGAGATGAGGACTTGGCTTTGCTTTTATCCACTTAATGAAATGTTCGTCGATCCCGGTTATATCTTTAACTATCTTCCTCTCGAATACTCAATCGAGGAGTATATCCAGTTCATCGAGGGTAGTTATTAATAATGAGATGCGTTCATTAATAAAACTTACTATCGAGTCAATATAGAACAAGCGCCGTATATTAACTTGATAGTAGCAATAAACTTAAGATGAAAACGATTGAGATTGATAACCTCAACACAAGCGGTTTATTGGTTCAATCAATATAATTAATTCCCCTTGGCATATTAACCATGAGATGCATGCATTAATATTCCAAGTTTACTACCGTTGAAAGAACTGGATTAATAACAAGCGTATTAACCGATTGATTCTAGTAATAATTAATATGAGAAACAAAACTAGTTGATACTTTAAGTAATGTTCAAAATATTAATATGAAATATGATTAGGAATTAATTAATATTCAAGTAAGAATATTAAAGAATATGAATTGTTGGTCCCGGTTGTACTGGATACAGTCTAGAGGGGGGGTGAATAGACTGTATTGGTTTTTAACTTTTTCAAGCTAAGTACCAGATTTAACAGAATAGCCTGTTCTGTTGACAGAACAGACTGGCAGCGGATGGGGTTCTGGTAGGGAGTTCTGTTAGTAGCCTCAGAGAAGCAAAGGCAGTAGGCCTTCTGTTAACTCACAAGACCAGTTCTGCTGAACACAGATACCAAGTCTTTGGAGTTAAACAGTTCAAATGAAAACTATGAATGTAAAGCAGTAAGTAAATGACATCAGGGCTTTTTATAGTGGTTCAAGGAACAACTTGTTCCTCTAGTCCACTGTTCCACTAAGCTCGTAAATACTTCCATTTACAATGCCTTAGCCCTATCACTTAAGAAGCTCTCCACGTCTTCTTCAAGTGTAGATGTCTTCTTGGATGCACTTCCGGCTTCCCTAAGACTGGTCCTTTCACTGAGCTTTCCAGAAGTATCACCACTTCACAGCTCCAGGTACTTGGACGTCCTTCTTGTGAAAGAAGAGGTTCTGTTTAGAACAGAGGTTCCTCCAACTTGCTTCGTTACAAAGATTTTGTATGTGATGAGCTTGAAGAGTTGAAGAACACTTGGAACTTTGCTTGAGTTGGAAATAAGAATTTTTCCAAACTTCTGCCTTCTCTTGTAGAGGATGATGAAGTTTCAATCTCAAGGAGGCTTTTTGCGTTTTTAGCGTTTGAATATCTTGTTTGCAGAGTTAGCAAAGCTATTCGGTTCTTCTTCGTAGTGTATCTTTTATACTTAGGTTGTCTTCCCGTTGGAGGAGAAGGAGGACAACTGCATTAAATGAGCGAGCAGTTGACTTGACCAGTAGGACCCTGTAAAGTTGGCGGGTTACTATTTTGGGATAAAGTAATCCTGACATTGCGGCCAATCATCTGCAATTACTCTACGGAGTATGGGGGGCATTAAATGTGCATTTAATGCGTGCACTGTAGCTTTTCCGTTCAAGACTCCTAGCCGTTGAAGGAATCTTTCAGTTGGTTTCCCGGCTTGGTGGAAATCTTCTAAGTGTCAGGCCTTCTGGTGACTTTAACAGAGAGTTGATCAGAGAAGGTCTTGAGCACTTCTGTTGAGAATATATCCAACAGAGAGCCAGGAGGGTTTCTGTCAGAGTAAAGGCTAACAGAGACCCTGAGGTCTTCTGTTCTGAAGCAGAGAACCAAAGGTCCTCTATTCAACCTAAGCCTTATCAAGGGTCTTCTGCTCTGGAGGCTTTCTGCTATGAAGGTCTTCTGCTCTTGAGGCCTTCTGCCGGTCGATTATACTAAAGAAATTTTACAAAGGAAAATTCTAATATATTAAGTCTAAAGAGGGGTACTCTAAAGTCCTAATTAATCTAGCATCATCAAAATCTAATTACAAAGATTCCTTACAATTTCCCCTTTTTGATGATGCCAAAACCCTTTAACTATTTCCAGAGAAGTGCCTTCACCACAAAGAATTAAAGTTTAAAACTTTCATTAAAATCTTGGTGGGCAACTTGGCATAGGAAAATAGTAAGAGTGCAGTACATTCAGATAGCAGATAATAAATCAAAAAACAAACAAACACAAGCAGAAAACAAAGAAAAGACAGAGATTGAGGAATTGCCTTACAAAGTGTGAGGCAGAGATGTTCTTTTATTAAGGTGGATTACAAGAATATCTGATTACATAATAGTCTTTGCAGCTTCAGCTCTTGCTTGTTCATCCAGTCCTTGTAGCCTCTTTAGCTCTACATTCACCTCTTCTCTGATTCCAACCAGATTTCCAGATCTCTGATAAGAAGCCCAAACGGGTGAGAGCTTACAGTCTAGGTAGTTTAGAACACCTTCATGAATATCTTTTCCTGGTACAATGCTGTTGTGAAACCAGAACTCTGCCTCCTCCAGAGATCCACCATGTCTAACCTTTACATGACCATCATGGTCCAGATAAAGATTCTGTTGTTGTGTGGAGGTCATCTTCTGCTTCATTTCCTCAAATTGTGTTTTAGTCATCACCTGAGATCCTCCCAGTCTCCATTCTTTAAAGCTTAGAGCTTTCTTCTTCTTAGTTCCTTTCTTCTGTGGGGATGGGGGTCTAAGGATACCAGCTAGCCGTTTCTTCTGGAGGGCAGCTTCAAAATAAGAAGTGGGATCCACAGCTGGTTCAGCAGATGATGAGGTTCTGGTGGTCCTAGGTTTTGGCAGATGAGGGTCTTCTTCCCCCTTTTTGGCATCATCGAGATCACCAAGCAGAAGGGAGAGTTTCTGGAATTCTGTGGCCTGAGTAGAGGCAATCTGCTCCAGGGTTTCTGGTAAGGTTTGAGTGACTGATGTGAGACCTTCAATCAGCCCCTGTTGTTTCCGGATGGCAGACAGGATATCTTTGTTGCTGGCTTCTAAGAGAACCATCTTCTGATATCTCTCTTTGTCTGCAACTAGGAGGAGCTGTCCTTGAGTAGTATGGTCACTGCCTGGGAAAGGGTTGAAAGTGTGGTATGTTGGGAATTCAGTGTCTGATTCATGGCAGTCAGAACAGTCTTGATAGAGTCCACTTCAGTGGAGACAGCATCAATCTTGAGATTTGATGAACTCATGAAATCCTTAAGAACATTTGTCAGAGTGACAGACATGTGTTTGAAGCCAGACTTTACATCATCATCCACATGTTGCAGACCTTCATAGTGTTTATCATTAATCAGAATGAGTTTGTTCATACCTTCTAATATTTGTCCTCCAAAGTTCTCTGCTGCTGCGACAAAATCATTGAAGGGTATCTGATTCTCTTGTCCAGCAGAGTGAGGCAGCTCTAAACCTCTTCCCTTAGGTAAAGGGTGATGCTCTTGGACAGAGGAGAGGGATTGGACAAGGAGTTCATGCTCAAGTTGAGTCAGAGGGGGGGTCTTCTGTCTCTTTGAGGTAGCTTTGTAGGACTTGCTGATAATGAAGCCATCCATGTAAGAGGAGTAGATTGGGATTCTGTTCCTGATTACCTTCTTCTTCTTCCGGAAGGAGGGATTGGGGGCAGTAGAATGCCTAGAGTAACCTTGTAGTGCAGAGATGGGGGAGATGGTTGTAGGATCAGAATCTCTTAGGAATCAGACATGTTTTAGCTGAGCTGGAGGTTGGTGTGGTGGAAGGGACTCTTGTGGGGTGACATGATGTTCAGACTTGGGAGGTGAAGGGGATTTCTGTTGAGGTGGTGGTGATGAGGAGATAGTCTGTTGGGGTTGATGTGGAATAATTTGTCTTTGAGAAGATGGGGAGGGGAAGGGGAACTGTTCTTTGGGGGAGAGAACGGTTTGCAGGGTGAAGGAGATGGAGATTTGGAGATTGAGGGCTTTTGGAGTGTGGGGGTTTTCTGTTCAGAAGAGGGTTTCTGATGTTGTGAGGAGGTGTTCTGTTGGGGGTTGAGAGTGTATGCATAGAGGGGGATAATGGAATCAGGGATTCTGTTGGAATAAGTACAGAAGGGGTTGGAGATATTACCTCAAGTACACTCTCTTCAAACACAGAGGTCCTCCATTCCTTTATAAGCTCCATCATAGCTTGACCTTCAGTCTTTGGTACAGAAGGTTCTGCAGGAGTAGAAAAGGGCACAACAGATTCCCTTACCTTCTTGGCAAACAGCCAGGCTTCGAACATATCAATCTCTTCATCTGCTAGGGGTTTCACTGGCTCATCAGAAGGAGTAGAGACCAGGACTGCCTTGCCTTTGTAGTTGGCCTTCTTCTTCTCAAGCACAGATATGAGGAAGTTCATGGCAAAGCACTTGGAGACGTCATCTGTGCCTACCCAGTTAAGTACTTCTGCCTCCTCTGATTCATAATGATCAAAGTATTGGATAATCTTCTGTAGAGGCCCCATCCTCCAGCTTCTCCAAGCTAACACACGCTCAAACTGCTTGTCAAGAGCTGTTCTGAAATCTGTCTGAGGTCCTGGAATGAGGGGTGTTAGGTGTTCTGGAGAGTGAGCAGCTCCATGGTCTTCTGTCATGTGTGCAGACTTGACAGAAGTCTCAGATTCCCCCTGAGATGTAGCAACCTTTTCCACTGAATCACTCTTGGAGTCACTAGATTCAAAAGTGATTTTCTTCCCTTGCCATAGAGAGCTTTTGGCTTGAAGGGGTAGAGCAGGTTCTGTTGGTTGTTCCCCCTGAGTTTCTGAGTCAACCTTGGGGATAGGAGTACTGACCTTCTGTTTCTTAGCAGCTGGGGGTGCAGAAGGGGTAGAAGATCTGGATTCTGAAGAGGATATCTTTCTCTTGGGTTTCCGAGTCAATACCTTCTTGACCTTCTCTGGTGCAGCTTTCTGGGTAACTGCTTTCTTCACAGCTTTCCTCACCAGAGGTGCTTCCTCAGAGCTGCTGGAGGTATTCTGTTGGGAGGGTCTCTGTTGAAGCTTCTGTCTGTTAAGGTCTAGCTTGGCTAACCTCTTGACTTCAGCTCTTATAGCTGCCTCTCTGTTGCTGGTGGATGACAGAAAGATCACCTTGGAGTGATCTACCAGAGTTGGTTTTCTGAGCCCAGTTCTCCCCACTAGAAGCTCAGAGATGAGGAGAGCATGACCTACCTTCCCAGAGTAGATCCCTGTCTCCTTGCTCTTTCTCTTGGCCACCTTGACAAACTCTATCATGGACCGGACAATCACTTGGCCCCAGTTGATGTTTGCCTTGTGCATCACAGCATAGACTGCCTTGGCCTGCGAGATGGTGAACTCATCAGTGGATGTGTATTTGCACCATACACATCTGTGAAGTATATTCACTAGGAGTTCAATGTCCCTTTTTAGAGAATGTTTCTTCCCCGTCATCTTTGGAAGGTTGGCCCCAGGTCTGCCATAGTTCATGGCGAATTCCTCAGCAGTGAGGTCAGCATCTTCAGGTCAAGGAAACCGCTGGATTCGTTGACAGCCACAATCTGGAAGAGACTGTTGATGGCCCCAGCATCAATGGTGATTAGCTCTCCATTCACAGTAGAGGTGATGACCTCATCCTCAAAGTTAGCGTTGAGATAGAACTCAACCACTTCAATGCAACTGTACTGAGTGTAGTTGTAGGAGATGACCTTTCCCAGTTGGGAATCGTTGATGCATTCCACTATGAGCTCCATCAGTGACTCATCTTCAGCCAGTCTAGGGAGTGCGAATAGGTCGCATTTCATCCCTGTGAGGACATTTTTGGTTAGGGTTTCTTGTTGATTCTTTGGGAGTGAGTTGAAGTTGATGGGAGCCATTAGAGCAGAACGAATGAGTTTTGGAAGCTTGAGAGCTATGGAGGTTTGAGGGTTTGAGATTAATGAAAGCAGTAACGGTTAAGGTTTGAGAGACGGGAATATATTGGTTCGGGTTAGTGGACGCTTGAGATTATTTACGGTTTCGAGGTACCAATAAATGTAAAAAGGGGCGCAGTAAATATTGTGCGGCTGGATACCGTTTTAAGGGTAAAAGGGTAAAAGACCGTTAATAAGTTACTAGGTCACCCGGTTTTCAAAATATTCGAAGTCCACAACCTTCGGTTAGATATAAGAGGAGGTTTTCTGTAGGAAGGAAGGGAGGTTTTCTGTTGCTGAGATGTTCTTCCAGGAGCGGAGGTTCTCTGTTCGGAATAAGGAACAGAAGGGGTTAACAGAAGGCGTTCTGCAACAGGTATTCTGTTAGCAGAGATTTTGCAACAGAGGGCCTTCCTTTTCAACTTTCTCTTGGAATTTCATCCATCATTCCCAATTCCTCTCTCAGTTTGTTGAATCTAGCCTCAGGAAGAGGCTTTGTCAGAATGTCTACAAGCTGGTCTTCTGTTGGCACATGCTCCATGCATATGTGCTTCTTTTCAACATGATCTCTGATGAAGTGATGTCTGATCTCAATGTGCTTTGTCCTGGAGTGAAGAACTGGATTCTGAGTGATGGCAATGGCACTGGTGTTGTCACACAGCAATTTGATCTCCTTTGCTTGAATGTCATAATCCTTCAGCTGTTGCTTCATCCAGAGTAGCTGAGCACAGCAACTCCCAGCTGCAATGTATTCAGCTTATGCTGTACTTGTTGAGATTGAATTCTGCTTCTTGCTAAACCAGGAAACAAGCATTCCTCCTAGCATTTGGCAATGACCAGAGGTGCTCTTCCTGTCTAATCTGCAACCTGCAAAATCTGAGTCAGAGTAACCAATTAGTTCAAAGTTACCTCCCTTTGGATACCATAGGCCTGCATTTGGATTTCCTTTGATATATCTGATGATTCTCTTTGCAGCACTAAGATGGCTCTCCTTGGGCTTTGATTGGTATCTGGCACAGATTCCAACAGAGAATGAAATGTCTGGTCTGCTTGCAGTCAGATACAGCAGAGATCCTATGATTCCTCTGTAGGTAGTTTCATCGACATCTTTGCCTTCATCATCTGGACCAATTCCTTGTGAGGTGTTCATGGGAATCTTCACTGAGGATTTGCCTTCCACTCCAAACTTCTTGATCAGATCTCTAGTATACTTCCCTTGATTGATAAAGATTCCCTCTAGAACTTGTTTGACTTGTAGTCCTAGGAAGTAGCTGAGTTCTCCCATCATACTCATTTCAAATTGACTCTGCTTTACTTGAGAGAATTTCTTGCACAGTTCTGGATTAGTACTACCAAATATAATATCATCAACATATATTTGTACTAACAGAATATGATGAGCAACAGAGATTTGAAATAGAGTTTTGTCAACCTTTCCTTTAGTAAACCCATGGTTCACTAGGAAAAGGGACAATGTGTCATACCATGCTCTGGGAGCTTGCTTAAGACCATAGAGGGCCTTTTTAAGCTTGTAGACACAGGAGGAGTGAGTAGGAATGACAAAACCTAGTGGTTGTTCCACATAAACTTCTTCTTCAAGATCTCCATTCAGAAATGCACTTTTGACATCCATCTGGTAGACCTTGATGTTGTTGTAGGCAGCATAGGCTAGAAATATTCTGATGGCTTCCAGTCTGGCAACTGGTGCAAATGTCTCATCCAAATCTATTCCTTCTTCTTGGCAATAACCTTTAGCTACCAGCCTTGCTTTATTCCTTACAATGTTTCCATCTTCATCAGCTTTGTTTTTGAACACCCATTTTGTGCCAATGACATTATGGTGCTTTGGCCTAGGAACAAGTTCCCATACTTTGTTCCTTTCAAATTGAGTAAGTTCTTCTTGCATAGCATTGATCCAATCTGAGTCTGCAAGAGCTTCTTCCACAGTCATGGGTTTCATCTGAGATAAATAGCAGGCAAGCATTGCTTCTCTCCTTGTTGATGCTGATCTGGTCTGCACACCACTTCTGATATGTCCAATAACTTGATTAGGTGGATGGTCTCTTAACCATGTCAGATCAGGTTCTGTCAGTTGTTGTCTGGGTCTCTCTGGTTCTTCATCTTCTGAGTCTTCATCTTCATTCAGCAGAAGGGGGTTTGGTGCAGGTGTTGGAAATGCAGGGTTATCTGCTACCTCTTCTGTTGGGTCTGGTGTTCTGTCTTCTATGCTGACTTCCTTGAGGATCTATGTTACTTCTGTAACAGAGGTGCTATCATCAAACTTCACATGTATAGACTCTTCAACATGTAGAGTCCTTCTGTTGAGTACTCTATAGGCCTTACTGGTGTTTGAATAGCCTATAAAGATACCTTCATCAGCTTTCTCTTGAAAGACTTTCAGATTCTCCTTTCCATTGTTAAGGATGTAGCACTTGCATCCAAACACATGAAAGTAACTGATGTTGGGTTTTCTTCCTTTCCAGAGTTCATAGGGGGTCTTCTGGTGATTCTTGTTGATCATGCTTCTGTTCTGAGTATAGCATGCAGTATTGATTGCTTCAGCCCAATATCTCATAGGCAGTTCAGATTCTGCAATCATTGTTCTTGCAGCTTCTTTTAATGTTCTGTTCCTCCTTTCTGCTACGCCATTCTGTTGAGGGGTTCTGGCGTCAGAGAGTTGATGAAAGGTTCTATTTTGATCACAGAAATCCTTTATGACTTGGTTGACAAATTCAGTCCCTCTGTCAGACCTGATTGTCTTAACCTTCAAGTTCTTCTCAGTCTGAAGTTGCTTTAACAGAGATGGCAACTTCTGAAGAGTTTCATTTTTCTTTGATAGAAAGATAGTCCATGTATATCTGGAATAATCATCAATCATGACTAGAGTGTATTTCTTGCCACCAACGCTTGGAGTTTCAACAGGTCCAAATAAATCCATGTGGATCAGATTTAAAGGACTTGTAGAAAGATCTCCAACAATGGGTTTGAAAGAGTTCTCATGTTGCTTTCCCTTCTGGCATGCACTGCAGAGGGTCTCTTTCTTGTAGACTATGTCTGGCAGCCCATCAACTATGTGTTCTCTTGCCGGTTTGTTGATTGTTTTGAAGTTCAAATGGCTAAGCTTCTTGTGCCAGTCCCAGCTTAGTTTTGAATCTCCCTTGGCTATCAGGCAAACTCCATCCTTTGCAGTGTTCCAATCAACCACATAGATGTTCTTCTTCCTTGATGCTGTAAGAACCACTTCTTTTGTTGTCTCATGCTTCACATAGCAGAAGTCCTTTGTGAATTCAACAGTGTAGCCTTTGTCACAGAATTGGCTAGCACTCAGCAAGTTGAACTTCAGTCCTTTAACATATGAGACATCATCAATAACTATCTGGTTCTTGATCAGCTTCCCTCTTCCTTTTGTTTGACCTTCTTTGTTATTACCTCCAAAGGTAACTCTAGGTCCTTTGCATTTCTGGAACTCAGTTAGGAAACTTCTGTCACCTGTCATGTGCCTGGAGCATCCACTATCAATGCTGGGTCCTGGGGGGTCATGGAGTCTGGGTAGTTGGTACCATTTTGGTCTCATCAGGTGAAACCGTGGTGGGTGGTACCCATTGTCCACCTGGTAGTTATAGTAAACTGAAGTGTGATTCACTTTGGGCAGATGCTTGTGAGGGTCATGCTTCCTGTTTACATACTTTTGCATAGCTTTCTTTGTTGGAAAGAAGTCCCATATACTATCAAGAGCAGAGGAACGGTTAGCTTTGGGCTTCTGAAGTTGACCAGCCAACCTCTTCTGCCTAAAGTTAACTCTCTCTTGATATTTGCCCTTCTGGTGGTCATTTCTGGCACGATTGTCATGAGGTTGTCTGTCAATGAATGGTCTCTTATTTTTGTTATCTTGAAAACCTTTTCTGTTGTTAGGTTTTCTGCCAGGTTCATTATTTTTCAAAAAGGGTTTTTGTTGAACCTTTATCTTTCCCTTTTCTGGTCTAACTTCCTCATGAACAACCTTGGTGCCAGATACACCAGCTTGACAGATGGGGCTAGAGATCAGTGGCACTATGACCTTATCTGCCTTAGCAACACTGGTGCTAGGCATTACAGAAGGCTCACCTGATTCTGTTGAGTCATAACCAAGACCAAAGCCAGTGCCAATCTGTTGATCAAGTAAAATCTTTTCCATGGAAGACTGGGCCTTCTGGTAAGCTTTGTACTTAATCTCGAGAGGCTCTATTTCTCTTATTCTCTTGAGAAGAGAAACATTTTCAGTCTCCAACTGATCTCTTTCCTTAATTAGAAGATTGATTTTGATCTCAACCTCCTTTTTCAGGTCAAGAATTTCAGCTTTCAACTTACTGTTTTCTTCTGTTACAGAGGAACAAGTGGCTTGGATGGCCTTAAACTCTTCCCAAAATTCTGACATTGAATCAGAATCAAAAGCTAGGCCTACCGAAAACTCTTACCTCATCATCAAAATGAGCCATGAGGCATAGGTCTTCTGTCTCAGTATCAAGGCAACAGAAGGCCTCATCAGAATCAGAGTCAGAACTGGATTCTGTCTCTGACAGAGGGTCTTTCTCAAGCTGTTCTTTCACAAGTGCTTTTCTCCTTCTGGAGTTGTCTTCATACTTCTTCTTTTCTCCATCATGCCTTTGTTTCTTGGACACTCTTGGGTGTGGACATTCTGCTTTGAAATGTCCAGGTTGTCTGCAGTTGTAACAGAGAAGCTCACCACTGCTTTCTGTTGTTTTGACCTTCTGGAATGGCTTTCTGCTGAATGATGGACTTCTTCCATCTTTAGGATTCTTCATGAACTTCTTGAATCTCCTAGCAAAAGCAGCCATATATTCGTCAGATAAAAGTACTGAAGGGTCAAAAATCTCTCCAGTGAGTTCCCTCAACACCTTAAGGTTGATCTCCTTGGTGGTGAGTTCCTTTCCAAGCTCAGAAATATCTCCAGTGAGAGTGAGGAGCCTGTCATACATCTTGGAGATGCTTTCACCAGGAAGAAGCTTGAAGTCATCAAACTTCTTGTTGGCTATTGTCAGCTTGTTGTCCTTCTCTTGCTCATCTCCGGCTCCAATGAGCTCAAGAGTATCCCAGATGTCCTTCGCAGTCTTGCACTTTTTTATTCTGTTGAAGTACCTATCATCGATGGACTTGTAAAGAATGTCCTTAGCAATGTTGTCCAGATTGTACTTCCTTCTTTCTTCAGTGGTCCACTCAGATTTGGCCTTATTAATCATCTGAGGTCTAGTGTTGTCAATAGCATGTTCAGGGTTGACCTTCTGGAAGCTTGTGAAGGGTCCAATGTCAAGTACTTCCCACATCTCATCATGCAGAGCACAGAGATGTGCCTTCATCCGGATCCTCCAGTCATCAAATTTGAGATCTGAGAACATAAGATTCTTGGACAAAGAGTGATCCATTATATCAGATAAAAATGAGGTAAAATAGAAAAACAAGTGGATCTTTGTTCAGCAAAAAACCTAAGAGATTATTAGAACAAGGAGGCTCTGATACCACTTGTTGGTCCCGGTTGTACTGGATACAGTCTAGAGGGGGGGTGAATAGACTGTATTGGTTTTTAACTTTTTCAAGCTAAGTACCAGATTTAACAGAATAGCCTGTTCTGTTGACAGAACAGACTGGCAGCGGATGGGGTTCTGGTAGGGAGTTCTGTTAGTAGCCTCAGAGAAGCAAAGGCAGTAGGCCTTCTGTTAACTCACAAGACCAGTTCTGCTGAACACAGATACCAAGTCTTTGGAGTTAAACAGTTCAAATGAAAACTATGAATGTAAAGCAGTAAGTAAATGACACCAGGGCTTTTTATAGTGGTTCAAGGAACAACTTGTTCCTCTAGTCCACTGTTCCACTAAGCTCGTAAAAACTTCCGTTTACAATGCCTTAGCCCTATCACTTAAGAAGCTCTCCACGTCTTCTTCAAGTGTAGATGTCTTCTTGGATGCACTTCCGGCTTCTCTAAGACTGGTCCTTTCACTGAGCTTTCTAGAAGTATCACCACTTCACAGCTCCAGGTACTTGGACGTCCTTCTTGTGAAAGAAGATGTTCTGTTTAGAACAGAGGTTCCTCCAACTTGCTTCGTTACAAAGAGTTTGTATGTGATGAGCTTGAAGAGTTGAAGAACACTTGGAACTTTGCTTGAGTTGGAAATAAGAATTTTTCCAAACTTCTGCCTTCTCTTGTAGAGGATGATGAAGTTTCAATCTCAAGGAGGCTTTTTGCGTTTTTAGCGTTTGAATATCTTGTTTGCAGAGTTGTAGCAAAACTTAGCAAAGTTATCCGGTTGTTCTTCGTAGTGTATCTTTTATACTTAGGTTGTCTTCCCGTTGGAGGAGAAGGAGGACAACTGCATTAAATGAGCGAGCAGTTGACTTGACCAGTAGGACCCTGTAAAGTTGGCAGGTTACTATTTTGGGATAAAGTAATCCTGACATTGCGGCCAATCATCTGCAATTACTCTACGGAGTATGGGGGGCATTAAATGTGCATTTAATGCGTGCACTGTAGCTTTTCCGTTCAAGACTCCTAGCCGTTGAAGGAATCTTTCAGTTGGTTTCCCGGCTTGGTGGAAATCTTCTTAGTGTCAGGCCTTCTGGTGACTTTAACAGAGAGTTGATCAGAGAAGGTCTTGAGCACTTCTGTTGAGAATATATCCAAAAGAGAGCCATGAGGGTTTCTGTCAGAGTAAAGGCTAACAGAGACCCTGAGGTCTTCTGTTCTGAAGCAGAGAACCAAAGGTCCTCTATTCAACCAAAGCCTTATCAAGGGTCTTCTGCTCTGGAGGCTTTCTGCTATGAAGGTCTTCTGCTCTTGAGGCCTTCTGCCGGTCGATTATACTAAAGAAATTTTACAAAGGAAAGTTCTAATACTTTAAGTCTAAAGAGGGGTACTCTAAAGTCCTAATTAATCTAGCATCATCAAAATCTAATTACAAATATTCCTTACATGAATCCTACTATGATTAATATCAAGATGTTAACTAATTGTCATCTTAGTAACACTCCCCAATATTAACATAGAGGAAGAAATAGCTATTACTATAACCAATGTCAAGATGTTAACTAATTGTCATCTTAGTAACACTCCCCAACTTTGATATAGAGATAGTATTTTAAAGGAAGAATTAATATTCAAGGAAGAAGATTAAAGAAAATAACTCACAACTTACAAATTCATTAAGCTTCAAAGTAGCAAAACCAAGATGGAAGAGTTTAGCTCCTCATTTGGAGACTAAACATGATGAAAAATATAAAGAAAGAGCTATTCTATACTGAGCTTAGATGTACAAAGGAATTGGATATCTTTTTGTGAAGGAAAGGAGGTGTATTTATAGGCTTTTGGGATGGGATTCGGGTACTCGATCGGGTATATACATGGTACCCGATCGAGTATGTGTGTAATACTCGATCCGAGGTATACTCGATCGGTTTCAGGCTGTTTTCCATAAGTATACCCGATCGGGTATATATTAATACCCGGTCGAGTATGCTTAGAAAATGGTATTCGGACCATACTCGACCGATCTTCGTTTAAAACTCAAAGGCATACCCGATCGGGTATGTTGGTCTACCCGATCGGGTATAGACATTAAATCGTGGCCGAAATCCTCCCGGCTTGTTCCCTTGTCTTCGGATCTGATCCGATTTGAAGTTCCAACCTAATACCTGATCGAGTATGGTTAATACTCGACCGAGTATAGACCAAAGTTAAGGATCTTCTTTTGTCTTCAATTTTTTGCACCTTCTTTCCACTCTTTGGGTTCACCAACTGTACTTCGAGTGATCAAGACCTGTTTGAGCTCAGAATATATCTAATCTAAACTATTTACAAGAATTTAACAAACTAATCTATTACACCAAAAGTGTGTAATTTCCATAGTAAAGATCAAGCAAAACTAATTAAAAACACAAACATAAATATGGAAATTACAAATGTATCAGTAATTTATCAGATAACAGTCCGAAATGAATTTCGGAGACTACTAAATTAATGTTGGGGAATGTACATCTATTCTAAAGGCCTATAATTATTGGGAACATGTGATATATTTTATTTGTCCCGATAAAATAAAATATAATTAAAACAGTCCGAGAAATACAACTTTCGGGGCCGATTACACACACCGGAACATAATGGGATGACCTCCCACATGAGTGGGGGCCACCCCACATTTTTATGTGCTCTATTTGACTGAATGAGAGCTGGAAGGGACAAGGGGGGATGTGTGTGTGCGGACCTAAAGAGGAGGAAGCCTCCAAAGGACAAGAAATGCACCCCATGACCCCATCCCCTATATTATTTTTGGATTTATTGCATTGGGATATTTTCCCGATCCTTTGCAACCACTCGACCAAAACAAGAGGAAGAGGGAGCTCTAGGATAACTCTCACAAGCATCAACCTCAAAGGGGGAAGGGAGCTAGAAAATCCAAGAGATAAAGCTAGAGTTCAAGGAGTCAAAATCGCCGAAAACCGCCACTTAATAGGAGCTGCCCGAAATTGCAGACCGACGAACATCAGGCGGTTTTCGTGAAATCCGGACGACTTTTACCCAGCAGTCCACTTTTTCGTTTTCAATCAGCCTAGAACGGGGATTGATCGAAGGGCTTAACAGAAGCAACTATTGTAGCACATCACAAGGTGAGGATGGCTGACTATGTTGCTTATAACTAGTGAGTTAATTTCATGAGATTACCTAAGGTAATTAAATGTGTTTTTATGGATTATTAATGATTAATAATGCCTAAAAATGAGAAGATTATTGTCTATGAGAAAAGTAGCATGATATACAAATTTAAGAATAAATTATGTATGATCATGTGTTATGAGTATGTTGACTTGAAAATGGAATTAACTATGAAATGCATGTTGAAATATACTTTTTACTTCGTATAAGAATATATGAATGATTAAAAGTGATATTTTGGTATATTGATATAATGATGATATTTTCAATGGAAATCAGTGGGACATTCTATAAATGACCATGAATAGAGAACTTGGTTTTGTTGGAATTAATTGGACTAGTATTTATATACTAGTTGGACATTAAAATGAAATCCTGCTAAAATTGATCCTAAGGTTGGATTGTGAAGTATTATGCCTTAAGTAGTCTTAAGAGATGCTTTAAGGTAGGAAAGTAGGAACTTTAAGTTATACTAGGGGTAGGCTATAAGGGATACCCAAGATAAATTGAATAATAAATTGATCCTAGGTATAGGATTGGCCTACGGGCGTGTACGGTAGCCTTTGAGGATAGCCGGTTGAATTATGGGGATAAGTAAGGACCATGGCCCTTCCCGACTCTAGAGAGCGTGGTTGGATAGCATGGACTTGCATCGTGATCACGGGTTAGGGTGGAATCCTAATCGGAGACCTAACTAGGCTCCGGTAGCGGTAACACATAAGATAGGTCCCCGAAGGGCCTTACCTTCCTACGGGATGATGGGTATGTGTCCAGGGGCGGGATGTTGAAATCCGAACTGAGAGCCTCATGAGGTCTCCGACAGCGGTAGCAAATTCCGTAGAAATAATAAGACCCACGGGTTGGGTTGTGCAAATGATAAATGCAAGGAAATATATAAGAAGGGCCGTGTGCCGACAAATAAACGAATTTACTTATTATAGAGATAATAAGTGTGAAATATAAATTAATATTTATAATATGATGTCACCCTATTTTGAGGGTCTTAGAAATTAAAACGTTGATTAGTATAGTTGTCATTGTACTTGTCAAATGCTTCCAAGTACTAACCTCCCCTTCATGGGGGAGGCCACCTCACAGTTTCAGGTAGAACGTGAAGGTTGCTACCATCGCCCGTTGCACCGGGAGGATCAAGAGAAGAAGACGTGGTTCGTGCTTCTTCTGTTTTCTGATTTCAAAACAATTACAATAATACTCATGAAATATTATTTTTCTGAATAATTATTTGGGGGCTTGTATGCCTAATGATGCCAAGTGTGGCTTGAACACTTGTACTAAATGTTTCCGCTGCTTTTATCAAATGCTTTACATTATGTTTGTTTATGGATGTACTATGTGTGAATGGTATTCAAGACGCCTTGTATAGTATGGATGAGTTGGACTGCAGTTGACTATTCGTACTGTACGGCAGGTTGTTGATGTGTCCGGGTAGGTCTGGGGCATGACAATTTAATTGGTATCAGAGCCTTAGTCCGTAAACATCATAATAAAGCTTCAAAACTCTTTGAAAAATGAATTTGAAAACCGTGAACATAAGAAGTTTTGTACTTATAGAACTTTTGGTACTTGAGTTGCAATGTATCTAATTGTTAAGATGGTACCCTTAACAATTGGTATGACGGTGATTTGAGCCAAAAGATGTCTTTAAGTGCCTATCCGTCAATTGACATTTGATACGAGTCTAATGACTCATTCTCAATTCCTTTCAGTAATCGAACATACCGGCAGAATCACTCGAAGAAACCCGACTGGCCAGGCACCGAGAAGGTCCCAACATGGCAGTCGAGGGGCGTCGAGGGTGTCTCGGGGACAGGGCCGTGCAGGCCACTCACTGACGGTGATTGATGGTCATGTGGAGTCAATTGATGAGCTATATGAATCCGAGGAGGATTCGACTTACCAACCGGGGACTGAACCAGTTGAGACCCCATATGATGGGGAATATGATGATGCGAGTGAAGGGAGCGATGATAATGACGCTCTTGAACGGATCGAGGAATTGCTCCGGCAATACCATCAAGATCGCGAAAGACGCCGAGCAAGGTGTGCTTTGGAAGGGGCTTCGAGGAGAGGAAGTCGTATAATTCCTAGGGAAATCATAGAACCCCGAGGAGGTCGAGGTGACGAAGTTCCTATTATAAGGATCTCGAAGTACCTCAAGGAGGCAAGAGATTTGGGGTGTAAACCGTTTGATGGAACGGGAGACATCTCCGTTGCGGCCGAGTGGATCAAAAGGTTTAACGAAGCGGCCCTCGACATGCAGCTGCCACCCAACATGAAGTTGAGAGTGGCCACGAGATTACTAGAAGGCATGGCGTCCACATGGTGGGACGGAACTAAAGGAAAGTACGGCGAAGCCGACACTTGGGAGAATTTCCGACAGGAATTCTTTAGCCAATACTACTCCGACTTTGAGGTGAACTTGAAGAGGAGAGAGTACACAAATTTGACCGAAGGAGGCGAATGCACGGTGAAGGAACTTGAGCACAAGTTCAGAAAACTTGTTGAGTTCATACCGGAGTACATTTGTGATGAGAACCGGATGGTGAACCACTTTTGGGATGCCTTGGACCTTGACATACGTGAGAGGGCAACGCAATTGCCTAATATGACGTTCAGTCAAGTAGTCGAGCAAGGTTTAAAGGGAGAAAAGGAGTGGTAGGAAAGAAAGCGAAGGAATGCCGAGGAGGAAAAGAAAAGAAAATGGGAGAGTCATGGCCCCCAAGGTTCTATTAAAAATGGGAATCACGGGGGAGGCGGATCTTTCAGAACCCCTGCACCACCGGCGAGGGGGAATCAAGGTCCAAGCGGGCAAAGCTCTATGTCCCAAGGCTTGGGAATGAAGAGGTGTAGCAACTGCAAGAAGAACCACCTTGGCAAGTGTCGTGATCCCCCGAGATGCTATCAATGCGGGGAGGTTGGGCATTTGAAGGTGAGTTGCCCACAACTTGGGCGAGCCATGGGGACCGGGCAAAGTAGTGGAGCCACGGTGAGCAGGAACCGAACGGGAGCACCAAATGCTAGCGGTGGATACGGTGGAGCAAGTGCAAGCAACGCGCCATCCGTAAATCAAGGGAAGACCCAAGCTCGGGTCTATGCTATGACGGAGGCGGATGCTCGTGCCAACCCGGACTCCGTCGCGGGTAATTCCTTAAACTCACGTTTTAATCTATTATAAGCAATAGGAGGGTTGAACTTGTAAATTTATAACCCCGACGGGTTTGGAGAGAAGAAGGGGAGGAGAATCCTCGCCCTGGGTGAATGCCACCCGGCTTTGACGGAAGCCGCCCGGCTTTCGTCCGAATTAAATGAAGAAATACTACGGCGCTGAACGTCGGCCGGCTTCCACTGAAGACCGGCCGACTTTTGTAAATAGAAAACCTGGGAAATTCCTCGCAGCTGAAAACCGGTCGGCTTGTGCAAAGCCCGACCGGCTTTTGGGAGTATTCAATTAATAAAATCTGCGGAAACGAAAACCGGCCGACTTTTGTGAAAAGTGGCCGGCTTTTGGGATTTAATTCCTGAATAAAACTACGGCACTGAAAACCGGCCGGCTTTCATGGAAACCGGCCGGAAATTGTGAAACGGGGAAAATTCCACGCGCCCGAAAACCGACCGGCTTTGGCGAAGCCCGACCGGCTTTTGTATTTAATTAATGGAATTAAGCTACGGCAACGAAACCCAGCCAGCTTTCGTAGAAACCGGACGGCTTACAGGTGTCCGACTTCTGAGCTAGCACGAACACCGGCCGGCTTTTGCAAAGCCCGACCGTCTTACACCCGGTTTGGTCTTGGAACGATTCTAAATGTTAGAAACCGGGAAATCTTGATAGGGTGACGAACGGTCTCCATCTAAACCACGACCAACGTGCCCTATGACTTAAGAAACATGGTTATTAACTAGATAGTGGGTCTTACATTACTTATGAATGTAGGAACACTAAAAAAAAACGGGAGAGACGCAAGAATCCTTATTGACACTGGGGCACAACGATCATTCGAGAGCGAGGCATTCGCCGAGGGATTCAATGAACCGCTTGTACCGATGAGTCAAACCCTATTGGTATCTACACCTCTAGGGGATGATATCGAAAGAGATAACCACTATCCATCGTGTGAGGTGGAAGTGGAGGGCCAAACCTTGATGTGTGATTTTGTACCGCTGAGCATGATCGAGTTTGATGCAATCCTCGGAATGGATTGGCTTGAGAAACATCATGCTAGGGTCGATTGCTACACGAAGGTTCTTGAACTCGAAAGCAGTGAGGGGCTTACCTTACTCTTTGAGGGAGATAGAGGTAAGTCAAACAGTTGTATCATATCCGCCGTGAGAGCAAGGAATATGATGAGAAAGGGATGCCACTCTTATCTAGCATACGTGGTGGACAAAACCCAAGAAGAGATAGACATCAATGACATGAGGGTTGTGTGCAAGTATCCGGAGCTCTTCCCAAAAGACTTACCGGGACTTCCACCCGATAGGGAGATTGAGTTCGTGATCGAGGTTGAACCCGGCACCAAACCAATCTCTATACCGCCATACAGAATGGCACCCGCTGAACTTAATGAGTTGAAAACTCAACTGCAAGAGCTATTGGATAACGGTTTCATAAGACCGAGTTACTCTCCGTGGGGAGCACCGGTCCTTTTCGTGAAAAAGAAGGATGAGACACTTCAAATGTGCATTGACTACCGTCAACTGAACAAGGTCACAATCAAGAATAGGTATACTTTGCCTAGGATTGATGGCTTGTTTGATCAGGTCCGAGGAGCGACAGTGTTTTCAAAGATTGATTTGAGGTCGGGGTACCATCAGTTGAAGAAAAAGGAGGATGACATACCGAAGAGTGCTTTCCGCACAAGGTATGGTCATTTCGAGTTCCTAGTTATGTCGTTTGGGCTAACGAACGCCCCAGCGGCGTTTATGGACTTGATGAACCGAGTATTTCATAAATACTTGGACCGCTTTGTGATTGTGTTCATAGATGACATCTTGATTTACTCAAAGAGTGAAGAAGAGCATGAGGGGCACTTGATACTTGTTCTTGAGACACTACGGGAGAAGCAACTCTATGCCAAGTTCTCCAAATGCGAATTTTGGCTAAGGGAGATTGGCTTTCTCAGGCATGTGGTTTCGGGATCAGGAATAGCAGTCGACAACAAGAAGATTGAAGCCATTACCGATTGGGAGAGGCCAAAGAACGTCAAGGAAATTCGTAGTTTCCTTGGATTGGCAGGTTACTACCGAAAATTCGTGGAGAAGTTCTCAGTTTTGGCATCGCCATTGACAAAGCTCACTCGAAAAGGGGCTAAGTTTGTATGGGATGACCGATGTGAGAAAGGATTCCTAGAATTAAAGAAGAGATTGACCGAGGCACCGGTACTTGCATTACCCAAACAGGGAATGGGGTACGATGTCTATAGCGATGCGAGCATCCAAGGGCTTGGATGTGTATTGATGCAGAATGGGAGGGTGATTGCCTATGCTTCACGGCAGTTGAAGAAGCATGAGGTAAATTATCCTACTCATGATTTAGAGTTGGGAGCTGTGGTGTTTGCACTGAAGATATGGAGACATTATCTCTACGGGGAGACGTGTCACATATACACTGACCACAAGAGCTTGAAATACGTGTTTACTCAGAAAGAGTTAAACATGAGACAGAGGCGGTGGATGGAGTTGATAAAAGACTACCATCTAGTTATTGAATACCACCCCGGTAAAGCCAACGTGGTAGCGGATGCCTTGAGCCGAAAGAGTTCGCCAGGAGCATTGTTTACTAGTTTAAGGGCATTGAGAGCCCAATTGGAGGTATCTAGCGATGGTGCCTTGTTAGCTAGATTCTAGGTGAGACCTACATTACTTCATGAGATCAAGAAAGGTTAAGAAACTGACGAAGAGCTTATGAAGGTCCGTGAACGCATGCTAGCGGGACCGGTGGAGGATTTCAGGGAAAGAGACTATGGTCTCTTGTTATTTCGAGACCGAGTGTGTGTACCGGCGGACGATGAGCTCCGAAAGTCCATCTTGGAGGAGGCTCATTCATCGGCGTGCGCCATGCACCCGGGGGTACAAAAATGTGTCGTGATTTGAAGGAAAGTTACTGGTGGTCTGGTATGAAGAGGGAAATAGCCGAGTACATCAGTAGATGCCTTACTTGTCAGCATGTTAAGGCAGAACACCAGCATCCAGGTGGGTTATTGCAGCCACTCTCCATTCCTGAATGGAAATGGGAGCACGTGACTATGGACTTCGTGGTAGGGTTACCACGGACGGTTAAGAACTATGATGTCGTATGTGTTGTGGCTGATAGACTCACAAAGAGTGCACATTTTCTACCTATCAACACCACCTATGCACTGGAGAGGTTAGCCAAGTTGTATGTGGATGAGATCGTGAGGCTACATGGGGTTCCAATAACCATTGTATCTGATAGAGATTCGCGATTCACATCACAATTTTGGCCTAAGTTTCAAGAATCTATGGGGACAAAGTTAAAATTCAGTACAGCTTTTCATCCGCAAACGGATGGGCAATCCGAGCGGGTTATACGAATACTAGAGGATATGTTGAGAGCGTGTGCATTGTATTTCCAAGGAAGTTGGGACAACCATTTAGCGCTCGTGGAGTTTGCCTAAAACAACAGTTATCAGGCGAGTATAGGCATGCCTCCATACGAGGCATTGTATGGGAGGAGATGACGTACACCTTTGTGTTGGGACGAGGTTGGCATGGCCAAACTCGAGAGCACGGAATTGGTGGAGATCACCAAATCGAAGGTAAAGATGATCCATGAGAGACTTAAGGCGGCAGAGGATAGACAGAAGAGCTATGCCGATAAGAGCCGAAGAGTCTTAGATTTTAAGGTTGGAGATGAGGTATTTTTGAAGGTTTCACCTTGGAAAGGAATTATCTGATTTCAGAGCCGAGGGAAACTTAACCCACGCTACATAGGGCCATTTGTAATTCTTGAAAGAATTGGGGCCGTAGCATACCGATTACAGTTGACTCCGGAACTGGAGAAATTACATAATGTATTCCATGTGTCTATGCTTAAGAAGTATATTCTGGATCCGTCTCATGTGTTAGAGAAACCACCCGTGGAAATGCGGGAAGACTTGAATTATGTCGTGCAACCGGTGAAGATACTTGACAGGCGAGTCAAGAAGTTGAGGAGCAAGAAAGTTCCAATGGTTAAAATCCTTTGGAAAAGTGACCGAGTCGAAGAGGAAACTTGGGAAACGGAAGCCCTAATGAGAGAACAGTATGCTTTCCTGTTTGAATAAGCGTTGTGAATTTCGGGGACGAAATTCCCGTTAAGGGGGTGAACTTGTAACACCGTCCCCAAGCATGTTTACTTTTAGTAAATTATGTAATAAACCTTGAAGGGTGATTTATGAATTTACGTAATTGTAAACTTTTATTAATTCTTTTACGTGAATAGTAAACTGCATGTGGGGCCCACACCGGGAACGAGGGCTGCCCGATAATTCCAGAACCACATATTATATTCATCTTGGTCTAGATAATATCTAGATGGTGGTGGATATTTTATTTGGGCTATGGAAAGGGCATGGAGTTGACCTGTTGATCAAACGAGGCCCAATTACCGGTATTGGTAATTTATCAGATAACAACCCGAAATGAATTTCAGAGACTCCTAAATTAATGTTGGGGAATGTACATCTATTGTAAAGGCCTATAATTATTGGCAACGTGTGATATATTTTATTTGTCCCGATAAAATAAAATATAATTATAACAGTCCGAGAAATACAACTTTCAGGACCGATTACACACACCGGAACATAATGTGATGACCTCCCACATGAGTGGGGGCCACCCCACGTTTTTATGTGCTATATTTGACTGAATGAGAAATGTAAGGGACAAGGGGGGATGTGTGTGTGTGGACCTAAAGAGGAGGAATCCTCCTAAGGACAAGAAATGCACCCCATGACCCCATCCCCTATATTATTTTTGGATTGATTGCATTGGGATATTTTTCCGGTCCTTTGCAACCACTCGACCAAAACAAGAGGAAGAGGGAGCTCTAGGATAACTCTCACAAGCATCAACCTCAAAGGGGGAAGGGAGCTAGAAAATCCAAGAGAGAAAGCTAGAGTTCAAGGAGTCGAAATCGCCGGAAACCGCCACTTAATAGGAGCTGCCCGAAATTGCAGACCGACGAACATCGGGCGGTTTTCGTGAAAGCCGGACGGCTTTTGCCCAGCAGTCCACTTTTTCGTTTTCAATCAGCCTAGAACAGGGATTGATTGAGGGGCTTAACAGAAGCAACTATTGTAGCACATCACAAGGTGAGGATGGCTGACTATGTTGCTTATAATTAGTGAGTTAATTTCATGAGATTACCTAAGATAATTAAATGTGTTTTTATGGATTATTAATGATTAATATTGCCTAAAAATGAGAAGATTATTGTCTATGAGAAAAGTAGCATGATATACAAATTTAAGAATAAATTATGTATGACCATGTATTATGAGTATGTGTACTTGAAAATGGAATTAACTATGAAATGCATGTTGAAATATACTTTTTACTTCGTATAAGAATATATGAATGATTAAAAGTGATATTTTGGTATATTGATATAATGATGATATTTTCAATGGAAAATCAGTGGGACATTCTATAATTGACCATGAATAGAGAACTTGGTTTTGTTGGAATTAATTGGACTAATATTGATATAATAGTTGGACATTAAAATGAAATCTTGCTAAAATTGATCCTAAGGTTGGATTGTGAAGTATTATGCCTTAAGTAGTCTTAAGACATGCTTTAAGGTAGGAAAGTATGAATTTTAAGTTATACTAGGGGTAGGCCTTAAGGGATACCCAAGATAAATTGAATAATAAACTGATCCTAGGTATAGGATTGGCCTACGGGCGTGTACGGTAGCCTTTGAGGATAGCCAGTTGATTTATGGAAATAAGTAAGGTTCATGGCCCTTCCCGACTCTAGAGAGCGTGGTTGGATAGCATGGACTTGCATCGTGATCACGGGTTAGGGTGGAATCCGAATCGGAGACCTAACTAGGCTCCGGTAGCGGTAACACATAAGATAGGTCCCCGAAGGGCCTTACCTTCCTATGGGATGATGGGTATGTGTCCAGGGGCGGGATGTTGAAATCCGAACCGAGAGCCTCACGAGGTCTCCGACAGCGGTAGCAAATCCCGTAGAAATAATATGACCCACGGGTTGGGTTGTGCAAATGATAAATGCAAGGAAATATATAAGAAGGGCCGTGTGCTGATAAATAAACGAATTTACTTATTTTAGAGATAATAAGTGTGAAATATAAATTAATATTTATATTAAGATGTCATCCTATTGTGAGGGTCTTAGAAATTAAAACGTTGATTATACTTAGTATAGTTGTCATTGTACTTGTCAAATGCTTCCAAGTACTGACATCCCCTTCACGGGGGAGGCCACCTCACAGTTTCAGGTAGAACGTGAAGGTTGCTACCATCGCTCGTTGCACCGGGAGGATCAAGAGAAAAAGACGTGGTTCGTGCTTCTTCTGTTTTCTGATTTCAAAACAATTACAATAATGCTCATGGAATATTATTTTTCGGAATAATTATTTGGGGGCTTGTATGCCTAATGATGCCAAGTGTGGCTTGAACACTTGTACTAAATGTTTCCGCTGCTTTTATCAAATGTTTTACATTATGTTTGTTTATGGATGTACTATGTGTGAATGGTATTCAAGACGCCTTGTATAGTATGGATGAGTTGGACTGCGGTTGACTATTCGTACTGTACGGCGGGTTGTTGACGTGTCCGGGTAGGTCCGGGGCGTGACATACGGAGGCTGGCCTGCAACCCTCCAAGAAGTCGAAGAGGGCTTCTCCCCTGCCTGCTGCCGATGCGGGGGTTCTCACTGTGCCCGTTGGAGACGACGGAGGTTCCAGCGCTGCTGCCATGGTGGATTTGACCTCTGGTCCTTCGTCCACCGTTGTCTCCCATCCTCCCCTTGAAACTCAAGCTTCCCGAAAAAAGGGGGCCAGTCGAGAGCTGGTCAAGGGGACATACAAGCTTGAGGTTGAAAACCCCGTCAAGGGTGGTGTGTTCAATGAGGTTGTTGATGGCCACACGGTGATCTCACAAGTCGTCCCAGCCGAGGACCGGGCCTATCTTGATAGGCTTGGCAACGTCAGAATCTATGATGGTGGAATGGACCTCCTCGTCCAAGTAAGATCCTTTGTGTACTGTTACTTTGTCTCTTTTTTGTGTCACCATAGGTGTCGTCATCGTCCTAACCATTTCGTTTTTGCAGGGTGCCTTCATGCTGATGGAGAGCCACAAGAGGCAGCAGCAAGACATTGCTCGGCTGAAAGAAGTTGAGCAGAAGGCTGCCTCGGCCGAGGAGGCCATGAGCTGCCTAGATCGGCTGTGGGGCGAGGTCGAGGCCCTGAAGAAGAGGGCTGATGAGGCCTATGCGGCCTACCGCCAAGTTGCTGCTGACAGGGACGACGCCCTGACCAAGTTTGCCGCGTAGAAGGAGGCGCGTGAGACTGATCGCCGTCGTGCTGATGAGGCGGAGAAAGCCAAGGCTGAGGTTGAGGCAGCTGCGGATAAAGCCTCTGATGCTGCCATCGAGAAGTTTCTGGATGACGGCTGGAAAGCTGAGGAGCGCCGACCCTGGTGCTTTGAGCTTGTGGCGTCCAGGCTCGACGATTGGAGCCAGAACTCTCCTGCCGGCCAGGAGTACTTTGAGAGGGAGATGTCGGTCTATTACGACATGGGCCAACAACGGATGCAGCGGCTGATCTACTGGAGGCTCCATCGGCGCTTCACAGAGCTAAAGCTGACGAAGAAGTTTGTTGCCAAGCTGAAGCTGCCACCGAAGATGAGAGACCCAGAGGCCGAGGTCAAGCTTCCTGCGAAGGAAAGGCAACCCCCTATTCTCAGCTCTAACATCGGCGAAGAAGATTGGGGTGATGACGACATTTTTGTGGATACCGTTTCCTCTATGGCCAATGATGGTAAAGACACGCCTGCTCAAGATGCTGCCTAAGAAGACGCCTAATCCTTTTAACTTTTCCGCTTAATATGTAATGGTTGTAGTGCCCCCCCCCCCCTCTATTGTACTTTGAAATATTTTGAATGCAAATATGTGATGGATAAGTGTACCCGGGGGTAGCTTATCCGAGGGGTTATTACGGGGAATAACTAGAGAGAAGTCAGAGAAAGTAAGAGAGAGAAAGTGTATTGAATATGTAAGTTAAGGCTTTTTTGAGCGTGGTTTACAACGGGGAAATGGGGTGCTATTATCCGTCAATGAGGTGTACTCCCCGGGGGCTACCCGGTCCTCAAAGTGCTGAGGGGGAATCCCCGATGGGTGTGCCTGTTATGAAGCCGTGTGCCTCTGAAGAAGTGAGCCCGAAGGCATTTGTTATGTAGTATGAGGGGCATAAACCGGAAGCATCTCTGGGTAAGTGCACCCGGGGGCTCCTCTTGATGAAATGGAGTGAAGTAAAAAGCCCGGGGGCTAGTTTCCTGGTTGATGAAGGAGTGGTCTGCTAAATACAGTCGGGAGCTCCCAGAATATAACTGTTGTAAATATAGCCGTTGGAATACCTAACGTCAAAAATATAGCCGTTGGGGGGGGGGGGGGCTTCCACGTGGTGCGTGCTCGTTGGCCGCCCGTGGGCGGGTGTCACCGATTGGGCAACTCGTCGGTTGGCAATGATGATTTTGTACCGGAGGCCCGGTTTTCAGGCCCAAGCCCGGATTTGGGCGCCTATAAATACCCCAAGGCCAGGCCACTTTTCTCTATGCGATATCATCATAGCGAAGCTCTACCGGATTTTTTCTAGAGAGAGAAACACTTGCCCTCGATCTAATTCCCGTTCCAAGGTCAGTTCACACCTGCTCTTCTCCTCTCTTAGTTAGTTGTGCCCTGTGTCCTTATATTAGGAGTTAGAATTCCATAGGTAACCCTTGGTGTAGAGTACCGTCCTTGTAGCTGTACCAAGATGTCGTCCCAGAGCGATTCTCAGGACATCTCGAGGGACCCTTTGGTTGAGGATGAAACCGTCTCCGATGTGGAGTTCTCCAGTGAGCAGCCTTCGGTGGGGCATGATGCTGCTGTGGCGATGGAGTTGCAGAGAGCCCTCGTCGCTGAGGTGGAAGCTGAGGGCTTCGAACAAGAGTGCGAAGATGAGGAGTTGGTCCTCGCCTGGCAAGCGGCTGAGGAAGAGGCGCAAAGAGAGAGAGCGAGGGTTACTGTCGCCGTTCTCCCCCCTCGCGACGCTGGTAAGGCCAGCACCTCTCGGCCACTGAACGCATTCCCTCTGCGGGTGGCCCCCGGGAAAAAGAAGACGAAGGGCGCCGTTACAAAGAAGAAAGGCAGTGTTGCCGACCAGGGGAAGCCTGTCGACATGCCCGGGGGGTATTCCTACTTGAATATCGCCGCCCTTGACATACGGTCGAAGGCTGATGGGGCGGAGCTCTACGTTACACAGCTCCATGTGGGGCCCTCGGCGATGGTAGTGCCACCGGGAGCTGATGATATCCACTCCCGAGCTCCCAAGGGGTGTATAGCCGTCCATATTCTGTCGGTGTCTATGGGCCTCCGATTCCCCCTGCACCCCTTTCTGCGTGAGTACCTTCGGTACGTAAGGCTGCTCCCTTGCCAGCACACGCTGAATAGCCATTCGTACATCGTGGGCTTCCTCCACCTCTGCAAGTCCCGGGGGGTAACGCCTAGCCTGGACCTATTCTTCCAGAGCTTCAACTTGTGCCGGGGGGCATGTGAATGCCGAGGGCTTCGCTAACTTGCAGCAGGTGGCGTTGTTCAAGTTGTTTACTGAAGCGCCTTCCACCAACAAAGGATGGAAAGACCGATGGTGCTATGTGAAGTTGACCGAGAGCCCCTTCCCGAGGGAGTTGCGTGACCGATTCAGGCGCCATGAAAAGAGGAGGAGTGCCGCCCTCGAGAAAGATGGCAGGATCCCTTCTAAGATCCCGGAGGGTCGGAACAAGAACATCACTATCAAGGAGTGCACCCATGAGGGGGATCTGTACGCCCTCGGGTTCCGATGGTACCGTTTCCTTGGGGAAACAGATGAAAAGTACCCGATGTTCGACAGAGCCTCCGGGGGTTTAGGAGGTAGGGGCCGAGGGCATTCAACCTTTAGACTTATGGATATTTTTGTTAGGCGTAGACATTTTTTTTGTTGCACCTTTTCTCCTCCGGTCTTAACCGCCCTTATCTTTTGCAGGTACTAACATGGATCTCAACGCCTTCGCCGCCCTCAAGAAGCAGAAGGTTAAAGTCCTGGGCCAGAAGGAGCCCAGTAAGCAGAAGCCCCTCGGGGAGTTTTCGAAGAAGGGCAGTGAGCCTTTGGAGGAGACCGCCAAGAGGAAGGCCACCGGCAAAGCCCCAATCCCCGAGGGGAAGAGGCCAAAGAAGGGGGACGCTGGGAAGAAGGCTCCCCTAGTGGTGGTTGTGGATGAGCACTCCACTTCCGAGCCCTGTGCTCAAATGGCAACGACTGCTTCTCATCTGCACTCGGGTCAGGGGGGTGAGGTAAGCTTGCCCCGGGAGGATATATGGTTCTCCCTGCCGAAGGGGGCTGCCATCACACATGGCACCGTAGACTCCCGGGAGTTCCTGGGCGGGGCTACCCCTGCACTGGATAGGAAGGCCCTCGGGAAGCTTGATGACGAAGCTCTTGAGTCTAAAATCCTCCGGTCCTCCCTTACTGTAAGTTCTTCTCCTTCGTTTTTCTTTTTGCATAGTGATTTATTTCCCCTATCTGTTGTGTGATTGTAGCCTTACCCTCTTACGTTGTTGTTGTTAACAGGCCTGCATAGCCCTCGGCGAGCATGCCAGAAGATTTGACGAGTGGCGTCTCCAGAAGGCGCAACAGGATGAGTCAATGAGGAAACTCATCTGTGACAATGTCGAGGCCATGAGGCAAATGGCCCAGCTGGAAGGGGACCTTCAGCAGGCGAGGTCTGCAGCGGAGAAGGCAGCCAAGGAAAAAGATGAGGTGGAGAAGGCTGATGCTGAGTCCGCAAGGAAAGCTTCTGAGGACGCAGAGGCTGCCAAAGCAGAGGCCGTCGCCGGTGTTGTTGCTGCCTTCATGGCCGAGGGGTGGAAGGCAGAAGGCCACAAATATTGGGTGGCCTCGGTCGTGGAGGGATCCACCGATGGGTGGGTGAAGGGCCCTGGGGCGATGTGGCTAGCCCGAAAGGGTGAAGATTATTATGCCGGGGGGGATTCTTCACCCAGGCCTTGATTTACAGAAGGCTTGCGCGGCATCTGAAGATCGAGTCGAAGGCCTTCGACCCGGCGGCATATGGCCTCCCCCCCCTCCAACCAGATATCAGAGTCCCCCTTCCCGAGGGCGTTGAAAGGCCAGAATTGGAGGATTCTGAGCTTTTGAAGGAGGCCGAGGGAGATGAAGCGGAGGCCGGCACAGAGGTCATTTCAAAGCCCGTTGAAGAGGCTGCCACCGGGGCAGATAATATCTGATTTGTACTTAGCACATTTTGAACAATTTTGTTGTAACGAATGTTTGTATGCTCTCGGTCTCGGCCGTTTTGTAATATGCACTTTAACTCTTCCATTCTTCTGATGAATGAATACCTGCCTTTGGGCTTTTTGTATATAATTCGTTTCCTTTAATTGTTTTTCTTTGAATGTATGCCCTCGTCTTTTCTGAATGTATGCCTTCGTCCTTTCTGAATGTATGCATTCATTTTTCTTTGAATGTGTGTTAGGACTTAGAATATATTCCTCTAAGTATAGTGTCTCCTGTAGCCCTTGGCTACTAGGCCTATTTGGTCATCTGAACATTTTGTCGAGGGCCCAACGTTCAGGACTTAGAAATTTTTCTAAGTGTTGTCCATTTGTTGGCCCCCAGCTAATTCCTTCCCTCTGGTTCAGTGTAGCCTTCATGAGATAACCGGAGGCAAGGTGCTTAGGACTTAGAAAATTTTTCTTAGTGTTTGGATACCGTCTAGCCTTTGGTACTTGGGTACCCTTCGCTGCGTGGGTATGTAACCGAGGGCTCAAAATGTTTAGGACTTGGAAAATTTTTCTAAGCGTAGCTTCACCAAGTCTTCAACCGTATGGCCCCTCTGGCTGCATGGAGATTTGACCGAGGGTCAAAAATATTTAGGACTTAGAAAATATTTCTAAGTGTAGTTTATGAGGTAGGAGCCTTCGGGTGAAATGTGAGAGCTTTGTCGTAGGTGTACCCTCGGTTGAATGGTGACTCGTCAGAGGGAAAAGTACTTAGGACTTAGAAATTTTTTCTAAGTATTTCCTGTTGCTGGCCTTCGGGCGGGGACCCTTCGGCTGTATACTGTGCGGGTCTAGGACAGTTTCCTTTGTTTTGCAATGTTGGCCTGCGGCAACAAAAGCCTTCGGCTGTTGTCATGTCCCCACAGTGTTGACTTAGGAAATTTTGTAATCCAAGTCTAACATAAAAAGACAGACTCCCTCGGACATTGTCTGGGTGTATCCCCTCGGCATCTAGTGAGGTGCCGGAGGTGATTCTTGCTTTGATTTGGCCAACATCTGATAGCTTTGTCATATAGCAGCCTTCGGGAACGTTTTGAGTTGTTGTCGGGTGAGCCTGTCATGTTTTGTAGGATTTGAGCCTTCGGTTTAGATATAGCTGGAGGCAGTCATGGAATGGACTTGACCATTTGTTGATGATGTCTGTTGTGAATGGCATCCTTGGTACTTATGAGCTTCCAGGTACCGAAGGCGTTCCCATGGGGAGCCCTCGGTATGTCCTCGTGAATATGTTGGAGTGGTGTACTCGTTGATTTCTCGCTGAGTCTACTCCCCTTCACCACCACATTTTTTTTTGGTAGTGAAGGGAAGGCTTCAAGAAACTTGGTTTCTACGTAAGGCTTGGCCTATCGGGAGGTAACAGAATACACCATTAGCTCCCCCCCCCCCCCCCCGGGTTAACCTTCCGAGTTCCGAGGGGATCGAGGGTCGTTTCCTGGGTACAAGATATGGTGGTCTGTAGCCTGCCTCCCCTTGGGGGATGGCACGGAAAGCGCCTCATTTTTGAAAGTCGTCCCCTCGGCGTTAGACATAGTCTGTGGCCTGTCACACCCTTGGGGTAGTGGCACGGGGAGCGTTTCGATTTGGAAGTCGAATCCTGGGCATATTAGATGCCTGCCAATCCCTTGGGGATATGGTGCGGAAAGCGTTCCGTTTTTGAAAGTCGAATCCTGGGCATATTACATGCCTGCCACACCTTTGGGGTAGTGACACGGAAAGCGTTTCGGGGAAGGGTTTTCATTTGCACACTGGTTGCAAATGGTCGGGGGCACTACGTGCTACCGGCACCGATAGGTGGCGCCTTCGGTATAGGCGCCCTCGAGGGGTACGGCTTTAGAAACAACATTTGGTGTTTGTTCCGATGTACGTCCCCCGGCACTTGGTACCGAGGGGTCTTCTGTGGAAATACTTGGTGCTTTTATTTGTCGTAGGTGATTGCGTTGTCTACCCTCGGTACTTGGTGCCGAGGGGTCTTCTGTGAAAACACTTGGTGTTTTCTTCCGTTTGTTGGAAGTTGACAGGGGTGTATCCCCCCTGGCACTGGGTGCCGAGGGATCTTCCGTAGGAACACTTGGTGTTCTTTTTCACGCTGTGGATGGCAGTATAGTCTACCCTCGGCACTTGGTGCCGAGGGTTCTTCCTTGTAGGGGTCGATATGAGGGCTTGGCCTCTCATAAGAGTCTTGTTCCACGTTCTTGGTGTCTTCAATATGCCTTCATTCTTCAAAATTTTTAGGCCTTGGGCCGCAAAATAATACATTCACTAGTTATGAGGGCTTGGCCGCTCTGATGTTATTGATAAAATTTAACTAAGTGATGTACATTCCAATGTCTAGGGACTTCAGTCCCATTGGGGCGTTTTAGTTTGTAAGTTCCTGGTTTGATGATGGCTGCCACGATGTAGGGGCCCTCGAACTTTGGTGCCATCTTCCCGCCCTCGGTCGGTTGGCTGGCTTCCCTTCTTCGGAGGACATAATCCCCCACTTGGAATTCCCGGGAGCGGACCTTGGCGTCAATGTAACTCTTCACTTGCCTTCGATAGTTTTCTGCGCGTATGAAGGCTTGCTCTCGGCGTTCTGAAATAAGGTGGAGATCGAGGGTCATATTGGCGTCGTTGGTCTCTGGATCATACTGTGTGACCCTTCGGGTTGGAAGAGTTACCTCAGTGGGGGCCTTAGCTTCAAATCCGTAGCAAAGGGAGAAGGGTGTCTTGCCAGTTGCCCACGAGGGGTGGTACGGTAGGCCCACAAGATGTTGTGGATCTGTTCTACCCAACCGCCCCCTTCGGCCTCCAGTTTCTTCTTTAGGCCCTCGAGCAAAGTCCTGTTGGTGTTCTCCACTTGACCGTTGCCCTGAGGGTAGGCAACAGATGAGAAGGTGTGTTTGATGCCCCATGCCTCCAGGAGGGCACAGAAGGGGGCTGCTTCGAACTGAGTCCCGTTGTCGGAGATGATTTGTTGGGGGACGCCAAACCTTGTGAGGATGTTTTTGAGAACAAAATGACGGCACCTGGCCTCAGTAATGCTGGCGAGGGGCTCAGCTTCCACCCATTTGGTGAAGTAATCGATGGCAACGATGATGTACCTGTTGTTGGAGGTACCTCTCGGTAGAGGGCCCACAAGGTCTATGCCCCATCGAGCAAAAGGTATGGATGTGCTGATGGGGGCATAGTTGACCGCTGGCCTGCCGGGAGCTTTCTGGAAGTGCTGGCATGCGGAACACCTTCGGGCAAGATCTGCACAATCCCGGGCCATCGTAGGCCAGAAGTAGCCCTGGATTATTAGCCTTCGGGACATGGAGAAGGGTCCCTGGTGAGCTGAAGTGCCACTGTGCACTTCCTCCATCGCCACTTCGGCTTCATCTTGATGAAGGCACCGAAGTAATGTCCCGTTGTAGGACCTTTTGTAAAGCCTTCCGTCTTCGATAGCGTAGCTGGGAGCCCTCAGCTTTGCTAGCTTGGTGCGGGCCTCATCCTCGGGCAGTTGCCCTGTGGTGATGAAGGCGACGATGTCTGAAATCCAGTCGTCCTGCCTTTGTTGTATGTTCATGACGGGGCTTGCATGTATGCTAGAGAGGCTGAGCTCTTCCACTTTGGCAATCTTGGAGATGTGCTCAGGTGATTCGGCCGAGAGCTTGGGTAACATGTCGGCCTCGGAGTTTTGAGCCCTTGGTATTTGAGTAAGAGAGTGTGTCTCAAATACCTTAAGCAACTCCTTGGCCGCTTCCTTGTACTGCTTCATTCTCCCTTACTTGGCTTTGAACTCCCCGGAAATTTGGCCGAAAACTAAATTGGAGTCGCATTTGACGTGGATCTGTCGGGCCTTCATGTTAGCTGCCAGCCGAAGGCCACAGAGGAGGGCCTCGTATTCGGCTTCATTGTTAGAGACTTTGAAGGAGAATCGGACTGCATAATAGGCCCGGAAGCCTTCGGGTGAGATGAGAACCACCCCTCCTCCACATGCCTTGACGGCGGAGGAGCCGTCGGTGTAGAGGGTCCACCAATCATCCGAAGGGGCCGAGGGCTCCTCGTCCATGGCTGATCTTGCCGTACATTCCGTTACGAAGTCCGCTGGGGCTTGGCCCTTGATGGCGGGCCTACGACGGATGTCGATGTTGTATTGGCTCAAGAAGACATCCCATTTTACCATTCGGGAGGAGCTGGTGGGGCTCCTCATCAAAGCGCCGAGGGGTTGGTGAGTGAGGACCTGGACCGGGTGAGCTTGGAAGTAATGGCCCAACTTCTTGACGGTCCACACGATAGCCAACACCGTTTTTCCACAGGGGAGTACCGGAGTTATGCTTCCCTGAGGGTCTTGCTAACATAGAAGATGGCATGTTGGATGCCATCCTCCTCCCGGATGAGTACTGAGCTGATGGCTGCCGGGCTAACACCCAGGTAAAGGTATAAGATCTCCCCCACCTTGGGTTTAGAGAGCACAGGGGGTGAAGATAAGTACTGTTTCAGTTCCTCGAAGGCCCCTTGACACTCTGAAGTCCACTGAAAACCGGTGGTTTTTCTCATGATCTGGAAGAAGGGTAAAGACTTCTACGCCGATTTTGATAAGAAGCGATTGAGGGCTGCCAGGCGGCCCGTCAATCGTTGGACCTCCTTTACGTTGCGTGGGGGCTCCATGTTGATGATGGCCTGGATTTTCTCTGGGTTGGCCTCGATACCCCTTCAACTCACCATGTAGCCCAAGAATTTGCCCCCTTGAACGCCGAAGGTACACTTCTTCGGGTTTAGCCGAAGGTTGAATTTCTGCATGATGGCGAAGATCTCCCTCAGGTCGTCAGCATGGCTTGCTGATTGCTTGCTCTTGACGATCATGTCGTCAATATATGCCTCCATGGTGCGCCCCAGGACAGCTTGAAATACCCTGGCCACCATCCGAGTGTAGGTGGCGCCCGAGTTCTTCAGGACGAAGGCCATGACAAGGTAGCAGAAGATGCCCTCGGGAGTCATGAAGGCTGTTTTTCAGCGTCTTCCTCATGCATAAATATTTGATGATATCCGCGGAATGCGTCGAGGAATGACATGATTTCACACCCCGCGGTTTCATCCACAAGTTGATCAATATTTGGCAAAGGAAAGGGGTCCATGGGACACGCCTTGTTGAGATCCGTGTAGTCCACGCACATGCGGAATGAGGGCGGTTTTTGTGCAAGGACCACGTTTGCCAACCATGAGGGGTACTTTACCTCCTTGATGTGCTTGATAGAGAGGAGCATGGTGACCTCCTTCTTCACAAATTCCCTCCTCTCGGCCGAGAGGGGTCTCCTCCGCTGCTGTACTGGTTTGGCCGAAGGGTCCACCGAGAGGCGGTGGGTGATGACCCTTCGGCTGATCCCCGGCATGTCCTCCGCCCCCCATGCAAAAACGATGGAGTAGGCGCGGAGGGCGCTGATGATGCCGGTCTTCAAATCTTCAGGGAGCTTGGCTCCAATCTTCACGACTCTCTCCGGCTTGGCCGGATCGAGCGCGAAGTCTTCTACCTCCTCGGCTGGTTCAGCCCTCGGCCTCCTTTCTTCCGCTTCCACAGTTCCGATGATGGTGTCAACGCGGAACTCCGTCTTGCTAACCTTCTTCGTTACTTGAAGGTAGCAAGCGCGGGCAAGTTTTTGGTTCCCCCTCGAATAACCGATGCCCCCTCGGCTGGGAACTTAAGGCAGAGGTGCCTCATGGAGATGACGGCTTCGAGATCCTCGAGGGCTGGCCGGCCGAGGATGATGTTGTGGGTGCAGTCGATGTTGACGACGACGAACTCCACCTCGAGCTTGACTCTATGGAGCCCGTCGCCGAAGAGTACCGGGAGGGTTATAACCCCCTCGGGGTCAATGGTGTCGCCGGTGAAGCCGGCAAGAGGGGTCTTGATGGGCCAAAGGGACCCCCTCTCCAGATGCAGCTCTCTGAAGGTACTGAGGTACATTACATTGACGGAGCAGCCCGTGTCAATGTAAGTCCGGTGAATTATAGTGTCATTAATCTCTGTGCGGATGACGAGGGCATCCCTGTGCGGCGAGGACACTGGGGGGAGATCAGCGTTAGTGAAGGTGATGGGTTCCTCCCTTAGCCGCTTTACTGGGGGCATATGAGTGACTTTCCCCACGTAAAGTGACTGAGCCCACTTTTTCCAAGCCCTTGGGGTTCCCTTGTAGCCTCCCCCGGGCTTGGCTTGGCCGTGCCGGGGGCGATCACCGGAGGGGGCGGAATCCTTGGGTTGGTTACAGGGAGCCCCCGGCCCCCGGTTGCCTTTGTCGTCTGGCCGAGGGCGTTGCTGATCTGGGACGTGGTGGCATTTCTCCACCTCCTCGGCCTCGGCGTACCGGTCCCCCCGCTGTAGGGCCCTTATATAATCGCGGGGGGGTTTGATGATGAGGCTCCTCGAGAAGTTCCCGGGGCGGAGTACCATTTGGAGGAGGGCCAGGAGGTTCCCGTCGTCAGCGTCATCAACTTTATCAGCATCCGTTCTCCAGCGCTCCAAGAAGTCCCGAAGGGTCTCCTCCTTCCTCTGCCTCACCGTAAGCAAGTGGGAGAAGTGTTTTCTTGTGCGGCGCCTTCCCGCAAATTGCGTCAAGAATCGCTGGGTGAGTTCTTGCCATGAGTCAATGCAGCCCTCGGGCAATCGATTGAACCATTCGTAAGCCGGTCCCTCTAAGGTGGAGAGGAACCATCGGCACAAATACTCATCCGATGCCCCCACCATCATCATGCTGTTTTTGTATCTGCTGTATTGCTCCTGGGTGTCAGTTTTTCCATCGTAGGGATTGATGAGCTGCCCTCAGTATTTCTCCGGGATCCGGGTCGCCAATACCCTTGGGGTGAAAGGCGTCCGGGTCCGGAGCTGTATGGTGGGTTCCCCGGAGCCCTCGGTTATCTTTCTCTGCATTTCATCCATCTTGGCCAACATGGCCTCATACTTGAGGTCCGTATGAGGGGCAGAAGTGGTGGCGTGTGCTTTGGTGGCCTCCATCTCGTCAAGCCGACGCTGGAGGGCCGCAATGATTTTGTCCCGGGGGTCCTTCGGGAGGGCCTCCACCCCCTGCGAATGGACACGGGCCGAGTGGGCCTGGTTGATTTGGTGACGGGCATCGTTGGCATGGAGAGGTGCCTTGCCTTTGTCCTGAGGGGGACGTCTTTCATTGGCCCTGGAGACGGACCCGCCACTTTCCTGTGGCCTCTGGAACGCCTTCCCCTCGAGGCGGTCTTGGACCTCTCGGCGGTCTTGCGCCCCTCCGAGTCTCTCGAGGGTGGAGGTCCGGAGTTGTTCCTGGTTCACGTTGTGGCGGTCCTGGGATTGGACTTCCTGGGAGGCCGTATCTTGGGCCACGACCCCCTCGATGTTCCAAATCCGGAGGACTGGGTTCCCGAGGGGGTGTGGATGAGGGGGAGGCATGACATTCTCCACGACCTGAGGCTGGAGGGGAACCAAAGTGCCGAAGGCACCTGGATTCTGGGTGAGCGTCTGGATGAAGGCGGAAAACGCCGATTGTACGTCGAATGTAATTACCGGAGGGCTAAATTGGTTCTCACTCCGGTCCTTTTTCTGAGCCTCGATGCCGAGGCGGGCATCACGGGCATTCTGTTGAATCTGATGGCGTAGGTCGACAGCCGTCTGGTCCAACCCGGCGATGACGCCGCCCCCGGGAGCCCTGTTAGAGGCTTCGAGGACGTCGACTTCGCCGAGGGCCAGGTTCCTGTCCTCAACATTCTTGGAGTTGGCACGAGTTGTTCTCACCATTTTAGCTAGGTGTTTTGTGTTTGGCTAGGGGGAGGGTTTCTTACTTGATTGTTCGACCTCTCAACGAGAGCACCAAATGATGGATAAGTGTACCCGGGGGTAGCTTATCCGAGGGGTTATTACGGGGAATAACTAGAGAGAAGTCAGAGCAAGTAAGAGAGAGAAAGTGTATTGAATATGTAAGTTAAGGATTTTTTGAGCGTGGTTTACAACGGGGAAATGGGGTGCTATTTATAGTAGCAATAAATGCCAGACAGGGACACGTGTCAAGCATCCATTGGCTGAGGGGTCACCTCAACTGGTTGGCGCTGGCAATCGCATGTGGCCGCATTTAATGCGGCTGTTGGATGTGACGTCGTAGTTGGTACGCTGATCCATGCGCATGTGGAGCGGATATTATGTCGGAAAAGGTGCCCTCGGCTATAGATGATTAGCCGAGGGCTCTGAGTACCGGGGACCTCCTTAGTGCCGAGGGCTCTAGGTGCCGATGGATACTTATTTTCTCCGTTTTCTTCCAGTAACTTTGTTTTCCCGATTTGGCCATTCTGTGAGAATTGGAGCCTTCGGTCAGGGGGCCGAAGGCACCCCCTAGTGTGCCACGTGGGTTGCTTAGTACTTGGGGCGTCGTGATTTGGGCCTGCTGTGCTTCCTGGGCGTATTGGGCGTCCATTAGAATAGTAGGAGTCTATGGGCCGGGGGTTCCTGGGCCATATACTCCATCAATATGTTTTCCCCGACTTTCAATGTTTCATGCATTTTCCTCGGCCTGTGTTGCATTTGTTATTCCATTTTGAAATTCTTCCAAGTGTCAAGACTTAGGTAGTTGTTTCCCTCGGTTGTGGCCGATGAGGAGTTCCGCCTTTTGTTCGGCTTGGGGTTCTTCCCACGAACCTTAAAGTCCGCGTCGGCCGCTCTGGATGTAACTAGGGAATTTCTTCAAGTGTTATGGGGTAATTTGTGTACGCACGCTTCGACCAAGCTTGGGTAGTGGATCGTGTTTAGTGACTCTCAGGGTGTTTGCCTGATAAGCGCGCATGAGCCTGCCTCATCCATGTTGCGTAGAATTAGCCTTATATTCAACTGATATGTACTTAGTCAAATTTTGTGGATTTTATTTTTATTTCTCGAGGCTGGCAAGTGCACGGTCCTTCGGCTGTCCCTCTTTTATTTTTGGGGATATTGCTTGAGGCCGGCAAGTGCACGGTCCTTCGTCTGTCCCTCTTTTATTTTTGGGGATTTTTCTTGAGGCCGACATGTGCACGGTTCTTCGGCTGTCCCTCTTTTATTTTTGGGGATTTTGCTTGAGACCGGCAAGTGCACGGTCCTTCGGTTGTCCCTCTTTGTAAGGAATATTTGTAATTAGATTTTGATAATGCTATATTAATTAGGACTTTAGAGTACCCCTCTTTAGATATTTCTTCTACCTTTATGGTCTTAAGCAAGCTCCCAGAGCATGGTATGACACTTTGTCCCTATTCCTAGTGAACCATGGGTTTACTAAGGGAAAGGTTGACAAAACTCTATTTCAAATCTCTGTTGCTAATCATATTCTGTTAGTACAAATATATGTTGATGATATTATATTTGGTAGTACTAATTCAGAACTATGCAAGAAATTTTCTCAAGTGATGCAGAGTCAATTTGAAATGAGTATGATGGGAGAACTCAGCTACTTCCTAGGACTGCAAGTTAAACAGGTTTCAGAAGGAATCTTTATCAACCAAGGAAAGTACACCAGAGACCTGATCAAGAAATTTGGAGTAGAAGGCAAATCCTCAGTGAATATTCCCATGAACACTTCCCAAGGAATTGGTCCAGATGATGAAGGCAAAGATGTCGGTGCAACTACCTACAAATGAATCATAGGATCTCTGCTGTATCTGACTGCAAGCAGACCAGATATCTCATTCTCTTTTGGAATCTGTGCCAGATACCAATCAAAGCCCAAGGAGAGCCATCTTAGTGCTGCAAAGAGAATCATCAGATATATCAAAGGAAATCCAAATGCAGGCCTATGGTATCCAAAGGGAGGTAACTTTGAACTAATTGGTTACTCTGACTCAGATTTTGAAGGTTGCAGATTAGACAGGAAGAGCACCTCTGGTCACTGCCAAATGCTAGGAGGAAGGCTTGTTTCCTGGTTTAGCAAGAAGCAGAATTCAATCTCAACCAGTACAACAGAAGCCGAATACATTGCAGCTGGGAGTTGCTGTGCTCAGCTACTCTGGATGAAGCAACAGTTGAAGGATTATGGCATTCAAGCAAAGGAGATCAAACTGCTATGTGACAACACCAGTGCCATTGCCATTACTCAGAATCCAGTTCTTCACTCCAGGACAAAGCACATTGAGATCAGACATCACTTCATCAGAGATCATGTTGAAAAGAAGCACATATGCATGGAGCATGTGTCAACAGAAGACCAGCTTGCAGACATTCTGACAAAGCCTCTGCCTGAGGCTCGATTCAACAAACTGAGACAGGAATTGGGAATGATGGATGAAATTCCAAGAGAAAGTTGAAAAGGAAGGTCTTCTGTTGCGAAATCTCTGCTAACAGAATACCTGTTGCAGAACCCCTTCTGTTAACCCCTTCTGTTCTCTATCCTGAACAGAGAACCTCCGTTCCTGACAGAACACCTCAGCAACAGAACCCCCCCCCCCTTCTTACCCTCAGAAAACCTTACATGTAACAGAAGGTTGTGGACTTAGAAATATTTTGAAAAACCAGGTGACCTAGTAACGTATTAAAGGTCTTTTACCCTTTTACCCTTAAAACGGTATACAGCCGCAAAATATTTGTTGCGCCCCTTTTTTCATTTATTGGTACCTCGGAACCGTAAATAATCTGAATCGTCCACTAACCCGAACCCATATATTCCCGTCTCTCAAACCTTAACCGTTACTGCTCTCAATACTCTCAAACTCTCAAACCTCCATAGCTCTCAAGCTTTCGAAACTCTTGTCTTCTGCTCTAATGGCTCCAATCAGCTTCAACACTCTCCCAAAGGATCAACAGGAAACCCTAACCAAGAATGTTCTCACAGGGATGAAATGCGAGCTATTCGCACTCCCTAGATTGGCTGAAGATGAGTCACTGATGGAGCGGATAGTGGAATGCATCAACGACTCCCAACTGGCAAAAGTTATCACCTACAACTACACCCAGTACAGTTGTATTGAAGTGGTTGAGTTCTATCTCAACGCTGACTATGAAGGCGAGGTCATCACCTCCACAGTAAACGGAGAGCAAGTCAACATTGATGCTGGGGCCATCAATAGTCTTTTCCAGATTGTGGCTGCCAATGAATCCAGCGGTTTCTTTGACCTAGAAGACGCTGACCTCACTGCTGAGGAATTCGCCATGAACTATGGCAGAACTGGTGCCAACCTTCCAAAACTGACAGGGAAGAAACACTCTCTGAAAAGAGACATTGAGCTTCTAGTGAATATCCTTCACAGATGTGTATGGTGCAGATACACATCCACTGATGAGTTCACCATTTTTCAAGCCAAGACAATCTAGTTGTGATGCACAAGGCAAACATCAACTGGGGCCAAGTGATTGTCAGGTCCATGATAGAATTTGTCAAGGTGGCAAAAAGGAAGAGCAAGGACACAGGGATCTACTCTGGGAAGGTAGGTCATGCCCTCCTCATCTCTGAGCTGCTAGTACGGGGAACTGGGCTCAGGAAGCCAATTCTAGTAGATCACTCCAAGGTAATCTTTCTGTCATCTACCAGCAACAGAGAAGCAGCTATAAGAGCTGAAGTCAAAAGGTTAGCCAAACTGGACCTTAACAGACAGAAGCTCTAACAGAGGCCCTCCCAACAGAATACCTCCAGCAGTTCTGAGGAAGAACCTGTGGTGAGAAAAGCTGTGAAGAAAGCAGTTACCAAGAAAGCTGCACCAGAGAAGGTCAAGAAGGTATTGACCAGAAAACCAAATCCAAAGAGGAAGAAATCCTCTTCAGAATCCGGATCTTCTACCCCTTCTGCACCCCCAGTCTCTAAGAAACAGAAGGTCAGAACTCCTATCCCCAAGGTTGCCTCAGAAACTCAGGGGGAACAAGCAGAACCTGCTCTACCCCTTCAGGCCAAGAACTCTCTATAGCTAGGGAAGAAGATCACTTTCGAGTCTAGTGACCCCAAGAGTGAGTCAGTGGAGAAGGCTGCCACATCTCAGGGGGAATCTGAGACTTCTGTCAAGTCTGCACGCATGACAGAAGACCATGGAGCTGCTCACTCTCCAGAACACCTAAACCCTCTCATCCCAGAACCCCAGACAGACTACAGAACAGCTCTTGACAAACAGTTTGAGCGTGTGCTAGCTTGGAGAAGCTGGAGGATGGGGCCTCTACAGAAGATTATTCAATTCTTCGACCATTATGAATCTGAGGAGGCAGAGGTACTCAACTGGGTAGGCACAGATGATGTTTCCAAGTGTTTTGCCATGAATTTTCTCATCTCTGTCCTTGAGAAGAAGAAGGCCAACTACAAGGGCAAGGCTGTCCTCATCTCTACTCCTTCTGAAGAGCCAGTGAAACTCCTTGCAGATGAAGAGGTTGATGCTTTTGAAGCCTGGCTGTTTGCCAAGAAGGCAAAGGAATCTGTTGTGCCCCATTCTACTCCTGGGGAACCCTCCGTACCAATGACTGAAGGTCAAGCAATGATGGACCTCATTTCAGAATGGAGAACATCTATGATGGAAGAACACGTACTTGAGGTAATACCTTCTTCTCCCTCTGTACTTATTCCCACAGAACCCCTAACTCCCAAATCTCCCTCTGTGCATATACTCCCAACCCCCCAACAGAACACCTCTTCACAACATCAGAAACCCTCATCTTAACAGAAAACCCCCACACTCCAAAAATCTCCAACCCCCAAATCTAAACCTTCTTCACCCTGCAAACCGTTCTCTCCCCCAAAGAACAGATCCCCTTTCCCTCCCCCATCTCCTCAACGCCAAGTTACTCAACCCCAACCCAAACAGATAATCTCCTCATCACAACCCCCTCAACAGAAATCCCCTTCACCTCCCAAGTCTGAACATCAAGATACCCCACAAGCTTCTCTTCCACCACACCAACCCCCAGCTCAGCTAAAACCTGTTTGGTTCCTAAGAGATTCTGATCCTACAACCATCTCCCCCATCTCTGCACCGCAAGGATACTCTAGGCATTCTACTGCCCCCAATCCCTCCTTCCGGATCAAGAAAAAGGTGATCAGGAACAGAATCCCAATCTACTCCTCCTACGAAGACTCCTCTGACATGGACGGCTTCATTGTCAGCAAGTCCTACAAAGCTACCTCCAAGAGACAGAAAACCCCCCCTCTGACTCAACTCGAGCATGAACTGCTTGTCCAATCCCTCTCCTCTGTCCAAGAGCATCACCATTTGCCTAAGGGAAGAGGTTTAGAGCTGCCTCATTCTGCTGGACAAGAGAATCAGATACCCTTCAATGACTTTGTAGCAGCAGCAGAGGACTATGGAGATCAGATGTTAGAAGGCATGAACAAACTCATAATGATAAATGATAAACATTATGAGGGTCTGCAACATGTAGATGACAATGTTAAATCCGGCTTCAAACACATGTCTGCTACTTTGACAAATGTTCTTCAGGACTTCATGACTTCATCAAATGTCAAGATTGATGTTGTCTCTACTGAAGTGGATACTATCAAGACTGTTCTGACAGCCATGAATCAGATCCTGAATTCCCAACATACCACGCTGACAACCCTTTCCCAGGCAGTGGCATCTCTTCAGAAATCTGATTCTGTACTTCACGCAAGGTTACAAGAACTCAACACCCTCTGCAATGAACCTTCTACTCAAGGACAGCTTCTCCTAGTTGCGGACAAAGAACGTTATCAGAAGATGGTTCTCTTAGAAGCCAGCAACAAAGATGTCATGTCTGCCATCCATAAACAACAGGGGCTAATTGAAGGCCTCACATCTGTCACTCAAACCTTACCAGAAACCCTGGAACAGACTGCCTCTACTCAGGCCACAGAATTCAAGAAACTCTCCCTTCTGCTTGGTAATCTAGATGATGCTAAAAAGGGGGAAGAAGATCCTCATCTGTCCAAACCCAGGACCACCAGAGCCTCATCATCTGCTGAACCAGCTGTGGATCTCACTCCTTATTTTGAAGCTGCCCTCCAGAAGAAACGGCTAGCTGGTATACCTAGACCTCCATCTCCACAGAAGAAAGGAACTAAGAAGAAGAAAGCTCTAAGCTTTAAAGAATGGAGACTGGGAGGATCTCAGGTGATGACCAAAACCCAATTTGAGGAAATGAAGCAGAAGATGACCTCCACACAGCAACAGAACCTTTATCTGGACCATGATGGTCATGTAAAGGTTAGACATGGTGGATCTCTGGATGAGGCAGAGTTCTGGTACCACAACAACATTGTTCCAGGAAAAGATATTCATGAAGGTGTCCTGAACTACCTAGACTGCAAGCTCTCACCCGTTTGGGCTTCTTACCAGAGATCTGGAAATCTCATTGGGATCAGAGAAGAGGTGAATGCAGAGTTAAAGAGGCTACAAGGATTGGATGAACAAGCAAGAGCTGAAGCTGCAAGGGCTATTATGTAATCAGATATCCTTGTAATCTACCCTTAATAAAAGAACATCTCTGCCTCACACTTTGTAAGGCTATTCCTCCATTTCTGTCTCTACTTTTTGTTTTTGATTGATTGCTTTTTGTTTTATTATATGCTATCTGATTGTACTGTACTCTTACTATTTTCCTATGCCAAGTTGCCCACCAAGATTTTAATGAAAGTTTTAAACTTTAATTCTTTATGGTGAAGGCACTTCTCTGGAACTAGTTAAAGGGTTTTGGCATCATCAAAAAGGGGGGGAATTGTAAGGAATATTTGTAATTAGATTTTGATGATGCTATATTAATTAGGACTTTAGAGTACCCCTCTTTAGATTTAATGTATTAGAATTTTCCTCGTAAAGTTCCTTAGTATAATCGACTGGCAGAAAGCCTCCAGGGCAGAAGGCCTCCAGAACAGAAGACCTTTGGCTCTCTGCTTCAGAACAGAAAACCTCAGGGTCTCTGTTAGCTTTTTTCAGACAGAAACCCTCTTGGTTCTCTGTTGGATATTTCTTCAACAGAAACCCTCAAGAGTCTCTGATAACTTTCTTCAATAGAAGTGCTCAAGGCCTTCTCTGATCAACTCTCTGCCAAAGACACCAGAAGGCCTGACACTTAGAAGAATCTGACCCAGCCGGTAAATCAACTGAAAGATTCCTTCAACGGCTAGGAGTCTTGAACGGAAAAGCTACAGTACGCACATTAAATGCACATTTAATGCCTCCCGTACTCTGTAGAGTAATTGTAGATGATTGGCCACAATGTCAGGATAGCTTTATCCTAAAATAGTAACCCGCCAACTTTGTCGGGTCCTACTGGTCAAGTCAACTGCTCGCTCATTTAATGCAGTTGTCCTCCTTCTCCTCCAACGGGAAGACAACCTCAGTATAAAAGATACACTTCGAAGAACAACCGGATAACTTTGCTACAACAGTGCGCATACAAAATATCAAACGCTAAAAACGCAAAAAGCCTCCTTGAGATTAAATCTTCATTATCTTCTACAAGAGAAGGCAGACGTTGGAAAGCTTCCTACTTCCAACTCAAGCAAAGTTCTCATCGTTCTTCAACTCTCCAAGCACTTCATATACAAACCTTTTGTAACGAAGCAAGTTGGAGGAACCCCTGTTTTTAACAGAAACTCTTCTTTCACAAGAAGGACGTCCAAGTACCTGGAGCAGTGAAGTGGTGATACTTTCCGGAAAGCTCAGTGAAAGGACCAGTCTTAGGGAAGCGAGAAGTGCATACAAGGAGACATCTACACTTGAAGAAGACGTGGAGAGCTTCTTAAGTGATAGGGCTAAGGCATTGTAAACGGTCGTTTTTACAAGCTTAGTGGAACAGTGGACTAGAAGAACAAGTTGTTCCTTGAACCACTATAAAAAGCCCTGGTGTCATTTACTTACTGCATTTTATTTATCGCTTTTATTTGAACTGCTTAACTCCAGAGACTTGGTATCTGTGTTCAGCAGAACTTGTCTTGTGAGTTAACAGAAGGCCTACTGCCTTTGCTTCTCTGAGGCTAAACTAACATAACCCCCTACCAGAACCCCATCCACTGCCAGTCTGTTCTGCCAACAGAACAGGCTATTCTGTTAAATCTGGTACTTAGCTTGAAAAGGTTAAAAACCAATACAGTCTATTCACCCCCCCCCCCCTCTAGCTTGTATCCAGTACAACCGGGACCAACACTCTTTTGTTTTTTGGGATTTTGCTTGAGGCCGACAAGTGCACGGTCCTTCGGTTGTCCCTCTTTTATTTTCTTTCTCTACTTCTTTGAGCGATGAGTATCCTTCTTTCAGGCTTCGGTCGAAGGGGTCGATAGTCCTTCGGCCGGTGGGGAGTCCTACTGGATCATCCCGTGATCTCAGGGAGGTCCTGTCATCTATTTATGACGCGGGCTAAGGCTTTTGGTCGGTTACCGACGACTGCCGTTCCTCAACCCCGAGTTTGGGGATTTTGTCACCTCGGACATGATTTTAGACCTGTCTTCCTCGATTTAGCGTGTGAACGACGCAGTGAGCTTCCCATTTCAAGACGTGGGCCGTTTGCGGGCCCCTCGTCCTGGGGACATCGTCGGCCTTACCTGAGCGTCGCGCTTTAAGGGGTCGATACGATGTGCTCTGTCGGCCATACCTAAGCATTTTGCACACTAGTAGTGTCCTCACAAACCGCCACTAGCCTTTTCCGCACACTTTGTCCTCACTCGTGTGCTCCCTAAGAAATTTCCCATGGGGTCACCCATCCCAAGACGACTCCCGTGCAAGCACGCTTAACTTTGGAGTTCTTGGTGATGAGCTCCCTTAAAAAGGAGATGCATCTTGTTGGTATGAGTAGTACTATTAATCCATTTAAATTAAATCTCAAGTATTACAATCACCCCCACTTAGGAACGCAACGTCCTCATTGCGCCCATAAACCAATCTCAATCATATCCCAGAATCTTTTCCCTTGCTAAGTGCCCGCCCGATATCCAATGGATAAGCACACTATCACAGGGTTGCTCGGATACCATTTGTAACACCCCGGCCCCGCAGGCCCCGAGGTAGTTACTTCTGACCTCTAGTAGTGTCCTCACAAACCGCCACTAGCCTTTTCCGCACACTTTGTCCTCACTCGTGTGCTCCCTGAGAAATTTCCCAGGGGGTCACCCATCCCAAGACTACTCCCGTGCAAGCACGCTTAACTTTGGAGTTCTTAGTGATGAGCTCCCTTAAAAAGGAGATGCATCTTGTTGGTATGAGTAGTACTATTAATCCATTTAAATTAAATCTCAAGTATTACAGTAGATGTAAGGTGTTGTGTCAGCCATGCCTGAGCCTTTCGCTCTAAGGGGCGACATGATGTGTATTTTGTACTTTGAGTTCTCAAAAAATAAGAGGAACATAATTTTCATTGATAAGTGGCTCGAGACCGAGGGTGGTAATCGATCATTAACCCGTTAAGGGGTGAGGGCTTTATCGGCTGCGCCTCCTTCGGATTATTGATAGAACTTCACCGAATGATGTACATTCCACGTTCGTGGTACACTAGACCCATTTGGGTGTCTAAGTTTGTAGGTGCCGGGTTTTCCCACAGCACTGTCGATGTAAGGACCTTCGTATTTCAGGGCAAGCTTGCCACCTTCCGTCGGCTTGCTCACCTCCCTTCGGCGGAGGACGTAGTCCCCCACTTGGAATTCCCGGGAACGTACCTTGGCGTCAGAGTATGATTTTACTGGACGCCGGTAGTTTTCTGCCCGAATATAGGCTTGTTCACGTCTTTCTTGGACCAGGTGGAGGTCGATCTTCATGTTCTCTTCATTAGTTTCAGGATCATACTACTCCACCCGTCGGCTAGGTATGACGACTTCTGTGGGCGCCTTTGCTTCAAAGCCGTAGCATAGGGCAAAAGGTGTTTCGCCCGTCGCCTTTCTCGGCGTGGTACGGTAGCACCACAGAATGTTGGGGAGCTCATCGGCCCAACTCCCTCATGCGTCTTGGAGCTTCTTCTTCAGGCCCTCCATTATGGTTCTGTTGGTGTTCTCAACTTGCCCGTTGCCTTGAGGGTAGGCAACGGAGGAGAAACGGTGATTGACCCCCCACTCTCGGAGGAGCTCCTGGAAGGGTGTGGCTTCAAATTGGGTGCCATTATCGAATATGATCTCCTGGGGGATGCCGAAGCGGGTAAGGATCTTTTTGTGGACAGATTTCTGGCACTTGGCCCCTGTGATGCTGGCCAAGGGTTCCGCTTCGACCCACTTGGTGAAGTAGTCGACTGTGACGATGATGTAGCGGTTGTTGCCAGTGGCTCTGGGCAGGGGGGCGACCAGGTCAATCCCCCATCTTGAGAACGGGATCGCAGTGCTGACCGGGGCGTAGTTGACGGCTGGCCGACCAGGGGCCTTCTGAAGTACTTGGCACGCGGTACACTTCCTTTCGAGGTTAGCACAATCCCGTGCCATCGTCGGCCAGAAATAGTCCTGGATGACGAGACGCCGAGACATGCTGAAAGGGCCCTGATGTGAGGAGCAGACGCCGCAGTGAGCTTCCTCCATGGAGACTTTGGCCTCATCCTCGTGTAGGCATCGGAGGAGAGTGCCATTGTAGGATCTCTTGTAGAGTTTCCCATCCTCAATGGTGTAGCTTGGGGCCCTGAGCTTGGCTAGCTTGGCTCTCTCCTCGTCTTGGGGTAACTCTCCTGAAGTGATGAAGGTCATGATATCGGTGATCCAGTCCTCCGGCCGCTGTTGAATGCACATGACCGGGTTGGCATCGATGTTGGACATAATGAGCTCCTCGATCTTGGCTATCTTGGAGATGTGCTCCGGAGTATCGGTGCTGAGCTTGGAGAGAATGTCAGCCTCAGCATTCTCCGCCCTTGGGATCTGTGTGATCTCGTGGGTTTCAAATGCCTTGAGCAACTCCTTGGCCGCCTGTTTGTACTGCATCATTGTAACACCTCGGGGCCCCACACGGACTCGAGGTAGTTACTCTAGACCTCTAGTACTGTCCCCACAAACCACCACGAGCCTTTACCGCGCACTTTTTCCTCACTCATGCGCGCCCTGAGAAACTTCCCAGGGGGTCACCCATCCCAAGACTACTCTCGTGCAAGCACGCTTAACTTTGGAGTTCTTGGGTGATGAGCTCCCTTAAAAGGAGATGCACCTCTGTTGGTATGAGTAGTACTATTAATCCTCTTAAATTAATCTCAGGTATTACAATCACCCCCACTTAGGATCGCAACGTCCTCGTTGCGCCCTTAAACCAATCTCCATAAAACCCCAGAATCTTGCCCCGCTAAGTGCCCGCCCGATATCTAACGGGTCAGCACACTGTCGCAGGGTTTCTCTGATACCACCTGTAACACCCCGGGGCCCCACACGGACCCGAGGTAGTTACTCTAGACCTCTAGTACTGTCCCCACAAACCACCACGAGCCTTTACCGCGCACTTTGTCCTCACTCATGCGCGCCCTGAGAAACTTCCCAGGGGGTCACCCATCCCAAGACTACTCTCGTGCAAGCACGCTTAACTTTGGAGTTCTTGGGTGATGAGCTCCCTTAAAAGGAGATGCACCTCTGTTGGTATGAGTAGTACTATTAATCCTCTTAAATTAATCTCGGGTATTACAATCATCCTCCCTTCTTTGGCCTCGTACGAGCCCTCAATCTAGCCCACCACCAGCTTGGAGTCGCACTTGATTTTGATGTGTCACGCTTTGAGGCCGGTGGCGAGTCTGAGGCCGCTGAGGAAGGCCTCGTACTCGGCTTCGTTGTTATACACCCTGAAGTTGAAGTGGATGGCATAGTAAGCTCTGAATCCTTCAGGGGAGATGAGGACGACACCACCCCCACATGCTTTAGCACCTGATGAACCATCAGTGAAGAGAATCCATGTCTCGTCTGGCTCTGGCCCGGGTATGGTAGCGGTCGTCTCCCTTGCCGTGCACTCGGTGACAAAGTCGGCCAAGGCTTGCCCCTTGATAGATGGCCTTGGCTTGATTTCAATTTGGAACTGGCTGAGTAAAATTGCCCACTTCACCATCCTTGAGGAACTAGTGGGGCTCCGCATGAGTGCGCCGAGGGGCTACTGAGTCAACACGTGGACGGCGTGGGCCTGGAAGCAGTGCCCTAGCTTTTTCACTGTGTGGATGATGGCCAGCACCGTCTTCTCAAGGGGGGAATACCTGAGCTCGGCCTTTTGGAGCATCTTGCCGATATAGAAGATGGCCTTCTGCACCCCTTTGTCCTCCCGGATGAGCACGCAGCTGATGGCCGACGTGCTCACCCCTAAGTACAAAAAGAGAGTCTCACTAGCTTTCTGCTTGGAAAGCACGGGAGGGGATGAGAGGTACTTCTTCAGCTCCTCAAATGCTTGCTGGCACTCCGCCGTCCATTTGAAGCTGTTGGTCTTGCGCATGATTTGAAAGAAAGGGAGAGACCGTTCGGCCGATTTGGAGAGGAAACTGTTAAGGGCCGCAAGGCGCCTCGTGAGTCGTTGTACTTCCTTGAAATTGCGCGGCGGCTCCATGTTCACAATAGCCTGGATCTTCTCCGGATTTATTTCGATGCCCCTTCGACTGACCATGTAGCCGAGGAACTTGCCTTCCTGGACGCCGAAGGTGCACTTTTTGGGGTTTAAGCGGAGCTGGAACTTCTTCATGATTTCAAAAATTTCACGGAGGTCACCATCATAAGTGGTAGATTGCTTGCTCTTGACGATCATATCATCGACGTATGATTCCATCGTCCGGCCGAGGACAGCTCTGAAGATTTTGGCCACCATCCTGGTGTATGTGGCGCCTGAATTTTTGAGCCCAAAGGCCATGACGAGGTAGCAAAAAAATTCCCTCCGGGGTCATGATGAATGTCGTCTTCTCGGCGTCATCTTCATGCATGAAGATCTGGTGGTACCCCCTGAAGGCATCCAGAAACGACATCAACTTGCAACCCATCGTCTCGTCCACCAACTGGTCAATGTTGGGGAGAGGGAACGGGTCCATGGGGCACGCCTTGTTCAGATCAGTGTAGTCGACGCACATTCTGAATGTTGGTGGCTTTTGGGCGAGGACGACATTGGCTAGCCACGTCGGGTACTTCACCTCCTTGATATGGCTGATGGAGAGAAGCATGGTGACCTCCCCTTTGATGAAGTCCCATCTTTCGGCTGATAGGTAGCGCCGCTTTTGCTTGACTGGTGTGGAGGCTGGATCGACTGACAGCCGGTGAGTGATCACCTTCCGGCTGATGCCTGACATGTCATCCGGTCCCACGCAAAAATGATTACATATGACCGCAGGACCTGGAGGATGTCATCCGGCCCCCATCGCATTGGTCCTGTGGGAGTTGCTTCCCAATTTTCAGGACCCGCTCCGGCCGGGAGGCATCCAAGGGGACCTCTTCGACATCCTCGATCACCTCAGTGTGCGGCCTCTCTTCGCCCTTGGCGACGGTTGCAGAGATAATGTCTATTCTTTGCTCGGCGCTTGCGGCAGGCTTTGTAAGCTTTAGGTAGCATGCTCTGGCTATCTTCTGGTTCCCCCTGGCGTAGCCGATACCGCCGTTGGTGGGGAACTTCAAGCATAAGTGCTTCATGGAGATGATGACCTCCAAGTCCTCAAGTGCTGGCCGCCCCAGATCAGGTTGTGGGCGCACTCAAGGTTGACCACCATGAACTCCATATTGATCTTGGTGCGATGGGAGTCATCGCCAACTTCCACGGGGAGGACTATCGTGCCCTCGGCGTCGATAGAGTCCCCGGTAAAGCCGGACAGCGGCGTCCGGATCGGCTTAAGCACTGCCTTGTTCAACTTCAGCTGTTTGAAGGTGTCAAGGTACATGACGCTGACGGAGCTCCCCGTATCGATGTAAGTGCAATGGATGATGGAATCGCCTATCTCATATCGGATGACGAGGGCGTCTCTGTGTGACGCAGTACCCGGAGGCAGATCCTTGTCGGTGAAGGTGATCGCCTCCGTCCGCTGCTTCTTCAGCTAAGGGGGGATGTGAGATACCTCGCCTATGTATATGGATTGAGCCCACTTCTTCCTCTGGGTGGAGGTATCTCCCCCAGTGTTTCGCCCCACGATGAGATGGATGTGGTTCTTTTTTGGAGGGGGCTCCTCGAAATCTTCGTCGTCATCGCTGAGTCTGCCGATCTCACGCTTCTTCGTAGAGGGTTCGCCCCCATTTTTGCCGGTGTTTACCCATGTATTTTTGTGTGGGCCACCTTTAACAAAATGGAAGAGTTTCCCCTGGCGAATCAGCTTCTCGATGGCTCTCTTCAGTGTGACGCAATCGTCGGTGTTGTGGGAGGTGTTCCTGTGGTAACGGCAGTAGGTGCCGCCCTGATGAATGGCGTAGATTTCCTTCGCCGGCCGAGGATCTCGTTCAATGAGATTGTGTTCCTCGGCGTAATCGATGATGGTGCTGACCGAGTGTGTGAGAGGTGTCCTCGGCCTTTCCATCCTCGACCGCCACAGGCGATCCTTCTTGTTCTACCCGCCAGACCCGTGGCGGCTCTGTCCTCCCTGACCTTGGCCCCCGGCCAAAGGTGTGCCTGGGATTTGCGCTGTATTTGTCTTCTTGGTAGGGTGTCAATCTTTCTTGTGGATGTGGAGCTCGTCGGCGTCAGCGTATAAGTTCCCTCGCAGAAACGCCTTTATGCATGACCTCGGCGGGTCAGTGATGAGGCATCTTGCATAGGGGTGCTGCGGAGGGCTCCCTGATAAAGGACGAGGAGGGTGCGCTCATCGGCCCCTTCGACTTCGTCGGTCTCCTTCGTCCAACGGTCGATGAATGACCGGAGTGATTCATCATGTTGCTGCTTGACGGAGAGGAGATGGGTGAAGTATTTCTTCGCACGCTTCCTTGCGGCAAAGTGGGTGAGGAAGCGTTGGGCGAGATCCTGTCATGAGTCTATGCTTCCTTTGGGGAGCGCGTTGAACCACTCGTACGCTGGCCCTTCAAGAGTGGAAAGGAACCAACGGCAGAGGTATTCATCCGATGCATTTACCATCAGCATGTTGTTCTGATAGCGTCTGAAGTGCTCCTGGGGGTCGGTGCGGCCGTCGTAGGGCTTGATAGTGTTTCCCCTGTACTTCTCAGGGATCGGGGCCGAGAGAACCCTCGCAGTGAAGGGAGTCTTGGTCCTGATCTGGATGATAGGATCACCTCATCCCTCGGCTAGCTCCCTCTCCAGAGCGCTGACCTTGTGCATGAGTACGTTGAAACCAGGATCCCTGTATGTGTCGGCCGTAGGGATGGTGGCCGATTGTCTGGCCTCCATCTGGGCCAGTCTCCTCTCCTGCTGGGCAATGACCTCGTCCCGAGGATCCTTGCGGCCATAGTGGCGCCTTGCTGGTTGCGCACGCGGGCCTCGTGAGCCGTGTTGATTTGGTGGCGCGTGTCATCCTCATGCCATTTTCCTTTGCCTTTGTCCGGGCGGGGCCGATCTGCTGTCCGGGATACGGACCCCAAGCTTTCCCTTCGTGAGCGAGGCTCACGTTCACCAATCCGTCCTGCCATCCTTTCTGAAGCAGGCCGATGGCGCGTGTCACCTAGCCTATTGAAGGCTGAAGCTTTTCCACGCGCCGGGGTCGGTCCAGCTCGAAACGGGGAAGCAGGGTGGGAGTGGGATGATGACGTGTCCTGGGGCACCACCCCTTCGTAGTTGCCCATTTTTATGGCCAACGGCTGGGGCTGAGGAGGTGGTGTAGTGTTCTCCCCGGTCCTTGGTATGAGTGCACTAAGGACGGTGGGGTTCTGGGCCAGGCTGGCGATGATGGCCGAGATTGTGGCCTGGAGCTGAGGGTCAACGACGGGAGAAGCCGGTTGCCCCGAGGCATTGTCGCCCTTCTCCGTGTGCTTCTTGTCCAAGCCGATGCGGGCGTCTGGAGTGCCGTCGTTGAGCTTGTTGCGAAGGTCAGTCGTGAGGTCGATGGCTTCCTGGAAGACATTCCCCCCAGCAGCCTTGTCGGCCGTGGCATCCTCCTCGTGTTCCCGGTCCTCTTGGGTCTCAGGGATGGCCTTGCCGACGAAGTTACGGTTTGACTTAGTTCTTCCCATGGTCAGTTAGCTGTGTTTGGTAGCGACGAAGGATGCTAACTTGATTGTTCTAGCTCTCAATGAAAGCACCAAATGATAGAGTAATTGTCTAGAGAGAAGTGAGAGCTAGAGAGTGAAGTCCAATAAATACTTGCAATAAATGATTTGTGAACCCCCTACAACTACTCCCAAGAGGAGTATTTAAAGGTAAAATGTGGGCTGGGCTCCCAAGTCTTGGGCTTGGGAGGCCCATTTACAATTGGGCCACTACTGGGCCAAGTACAAAGTGTGTAGAAATGACTAAGTATGAAATCCTGTTCGGCGAGCTCTTCGTGGCCGACGAGGGTCTGGCTGATGGAGGCATGGCCGACGGAGACCCGGCCGACGGGGACACCCGGTTCTCCTGGCTTCTGGATCATATTCTGAGTTGATATCTTCCTGGCCGATGGAGATCATCTGGCCGACGGGGGCCCCACTAGGTGACAGTTTTGCCTCTTATTCTTCTGAGTATGTGGGTCCTGGGGCCTGGACCCATATACTCCATCAGTGTCCAATAATCGATTTGAAGGAGGACCTATAGAAGACCCAGTGGCACATGTTACCCGCTTTCTGAGGATGTGCCAGACTTTCAAGATACCTGGGTTAACTGATGACCAGGTACGTATGATGCTTTTCCCGTTCTCACTGAGGGACGACGCACAGAGGTGGTTGTACAACATCCTCACCACCACCTCTAGACTTGGGACCAGCTGCACAGTGCATTAATAAAAGAGTACTTTCCAACATCAAAGGCACTTAAGTTGAAAAGGCAGCTGCAGGAGTTCAAGCAGGGTTCTCTGGAAACACTGGCTGAAGCATGGAAGAGATTCAAGGTGCTGAGAAGAGCTTGCCCTTAGGGCAATTTGAGTGATTGAGAGGTTCTTTTCTACTTCTATAGCGGACTCAACAATGAAGGGAAGATGATGCTGGATGCTTCGGGTGGCGGAGCTTTCCCTCACTTACCATCTGAGGTGGGAGAAGAACTAGTGGAGAAGATTATTTCGAATAATGCATCCTGGTACAGCGACAGGAGTTCTCCTCAGCAAAAAGCTCCAGGCCTATACGAAATCAGTTATGATTCTGCTCTCTCTACATGGGTGGATACTTTGGCAAGCATGTTTCAAAAACTCTCCACTAAAAAGATTTAGGAAAGAAGGTGGAACTTGCTCACTCGATACCGAGCGTGAATATGGTAGCTCCCGGTCATATCAGTCCTTCTTGTACTACATGTGGGGGACTCCATTGACCGCATGAATGCAATTTCATGGCCTACACCTCGACAGCCCCTAGAGTGGAGCAAGTGGATGTAATGAAATTTCAGAGGCAGGGCTACTACAATCAGCCCTACGGCCAGCAGCAGTATAGAAATTATAACCAGCCTCAAGCATCACAGGTCCCACAACAAGCACCTCAGCAAGGTCAAGGGAATTTCGAGAAGGTGACCGAACAAAGACTTGCTAGCTTGGACGATAAACTTGACAAGTTCATACAAACAACAACTGCCAGTCTTTAGAACATGCAAACCCAAATTGGGCAGCTCGCGAAGGTCATATCTGAAAGGCCTATGGGATCCCTTCCAAGCAACACCGAAAATAACCCTAGAGAGAAAGTACACGCCATCACTCTAAGAAGTGGAAGGGATCTCGAACCTGCTGCCATAGAGAAGAAGTCTACGAAAGTTGTACCTGCTGAAGTTGTTCACGAAAAAAGAGAAGGAAGAAGAGAAGAAGAAAGAGGTGGAGGCAGCCCCAATCCAGCCCGTTCCAGTCAAAGCTCACTGCCCACCCCTCCCATTCCCGCAACGATTAAAGGGGAAGAGTGACACTGAGGACTTCAACAAGTTTTTGAACCTCTTTAAACAGGTTCAAGTAAACGTACCATCGTGGAGGCGCTGCAACAAATGTCGAGGTACGCAAAGTTTATGAAAGAACTTCTCTCTAACAAAAGAAAGTGGGGAGAACCGAAATCGGTGGTGTTGAATGAGGAGTGCTCGGCAGTGGTGCTAAAGGAGATGCCTAAAAAGCTCAAGGACCTAGGTAAGTTCATTATCCCTTGCTCCATAGGAAGTGAGATTTTTTATAATGCTTTAGCTGATTTGGGTGCAAGCATCAATTTGATGCCCTTTACATTGTATGAGAAGCTTGCACTCGGTCCGCTTAAACCAACACGGATGTGCATACAGCTGGTTGACCGATCGGTCAAATACCCCCAGGGGATTGCTGAAGACGTTTTGGTTAAAGTGGACAAATTTGTGATTTTTGTCGATTTTGTTGTCCTGGATATGCCCCAAGATCTTGATATGCCCTTAATTCTTGGAAGACCTTTTCTGGCCACTGCTCGGGCCCTCATAGATGTTGGGGACGGGAAATTGATCTTGAGAGTTGGGAAGGAGAGAGTCACTTTTTGCATGGCCAAACTGGCAAAACAGCATTGTCAAGTTATAGATGAGTGTTATTTGTTAAAAGTCATGGAACCACCCGGATAGGAGGGAGGGAAACCCCCACCTCTTACAGAGACTGATTTTGACCCGTTCCTTGATAATGGGCCTGATAAAGGCCTAGACTCATTCTTGTGCTTTACGAGTGGCAGATGCACGATTGTTTTCATGACTTTAAGGTCTTACGCCATCTCAGGGCATTTGTTGATAGGAGGTTTGATTTGTGGAAGACTACTTTTTCTGTGCGGAAGTGTCTTTGACTGAGTTTTTGATGAGGCGGTTGCGTCGGGCAAATGACGTTAAAAATAACGCTTCTCGGGAGGCAACCCGAGCTTATTTCTGCATTTGTTTTTGTTTTGTTTGTTGTTTGGTTGTTTTGTTTGGTGTTTGTTTTGCAGCCCAGGGTTTTCAGTAGGGATGATTTGCCGAGGACTACTTGACTCAGTTGCGTTCTGCACCGACCAACGCCTTAGGGAAGTTCCTATGACTCTTACTCACCTGTTTGTAATGTCGACTTGAATTGAGATTGAGCACGCGTGACCCTTTCCTCTTTACCCCTTGTGCATAGTGCATTTTTGCTCATCGAGGGCGATGCCAAAGTTTAAGTGTGGGGGAGTGAATTGGGCATTCGGGCAGTAGTTGTTACATGGGATTACTAGAGTTAGCATGTGCAGGTGTTAGTTGTATATTCATAGGAAAGTCATGTCAAAATTTTTGAATTTTTTTCTTTAATCTGTGTCTTTGTGAGCTGGCTAGCGTTTCGACTATGCTTTTAGAACATCCTTGAAGTGTTTAGGCTTAAATTGATTTCATGGTAATCTAGTTGTTGAAAGGATGAAGGCATTAGTCGCCCATTTAATTCATAATTTTTCCATCTCACCTAAACAAATCCTTTAGGAGAAGCCACTTTGAGCCTGCATGTTTTATTCTTTACCAAATTAATTGATCTCTATAGCCAAATGGCCTGTGTTTCCGTACCCGTGAATAATTCTGACAAAGTCTTGGTGTTTAGGGAACTAGGGGATTAATTTGATAAGTTTAGGGAATTTTTGTAGGAGCCAATTTTGGCACTGTTCCTATGCCCCAAGTGGGGTAAGAACAGTCACTTTTTAGGAATTCGATATTTTCGAATATTGCATTCTAGGCATGGATTTACCTTGATTAATTGAACTTTAATTGCTAATTTTCCTTGGTGAAGTCGAGATTATAATGGGGTAATGTGTCACGCCCCGGACCTACCCGGACACGTCAACAACCCGCCGTACAGTACGAATAGTCAACCGCAGTCCAACTCATCCATACTATACAAGGCGTCTTGAATACCATTCACACATAGTACATCCATAAACAAACACAATGTAAAACATTTATTTAAAACAGCGGAAGCATTTAATAAAAGTGTCTTAGCCACACTTTGGCAAACATGGGCATGCAAGCCCCCCCCCCCCCCCAAATAGTTATTCAAAATAATATCCATGAGCATTATTAGAATCGTTTTGAAATCAGAAAACAGAAGAAGCATGAACCACGTCTCCTCCCCTGAATATCCCAAGCAACGGGCGCCGGTAGCAACCTTAAGGTCCTACCTAAAACTGTGAGGTGGCCTCCCCCGTGAAGGGGAGGTCAGTACTTGGAAGCATTTGACAAGTACAATGACAACTATACCAAGTATAATCAACGTTTTAATTTCCAAGACCCTCAAAATAGGGTGATATCATAATATAAATCATAATTTATGTTTCCCACTTATTATCCTTATAATAAGTAAATTCATTTATTTGTCGGCACACGGCCCTTCTTATATATTCCTTTCCATTTATCATTTGCGCAACCCAACCCTTGGGTCTTATTATTTCTACGGGACTTGCTACCGCTGTCCGAGACCTCATGAGGCTCTCGGTTCGGACTCCAACATCCCGCCCCTGGACTCATACCCATCATCCAGTAGGAAGGTAAGGCCCTTCGGGGTCCTATCTTATGTGTTACCGCTACCGGAACCTAGTTAGGTCTCCGATTCGGATTCCACCCTAACCTGTGATCACGATGCAAGTCCATGCTATCCAACCCCGCTCTCTAGAGTCGGGAAGGGCCATGGTCCTTACTTATTTCCATAATTCAACCGGCTATCCTCAAGGACTACCGAACACACCCGTAGGCCAATCCTATACTTAGGATCAATTTATTATTTACTTTATCTTGGGTATCCCTTAAGGCCTACCCCTAGTATAACTTAGAGTTCATACTTTTCTACCTTAAAGCATCTCTTAAGACTACTTAAGGCATAACATTTCACAATCCAACCTTAGGATCAATCTTAACAACATTCCATTTTAATGTCTAACTAGTATCTTAATACTAGTCAAATTAATACCAACAAACCAAGTTCTCAACTCATAGTCATATAGACAATTCCCACTGATTTTCCTTTGAAAATGTCATTTATCTCAATATTCGAAATATCACTTTTAATCACTCATATATTCTAATATGAAGAAAAGTATATTTCAACATATGTTTCATAATTAATTCCACTTTCAAGTCAACATATTCATAACATATGATCATACACAATTTACTCTTAAATTTGTATATCATGCTCCTTTTTCTTTAGACATTAGTCTTTTCATTCTTAGGCATTATTAATCATTAATAATTCATAAAAAATACATTTAATTACCTTAGGTAATCTCATGAAATTAACTCACTAATTATAAGCAATATAGTCAGCCATCCTCACCTTATGATGTGCTGAAATAGTTGCCTTTGTTAAGCTCCACGATTAATCCTCGTTTTAAACCGACAAGAAGGCAAAACTGGACTGCCTGGACAAAAGCCGGGCGGCTTTCACGAAAGCCGGGCGACGTTCGTCCTCCTACAACACGAACAACTTCCTATATGTGGCGGTTTCCGGCGATTTCGACTCCTATCGATTCACCAACTCTTCTAAGTTAATTACCACCATTATATATCAACATTCTACACTTTTTAAACGTGTAGAACTTCATGTTTACTCCACCATATGATTTCTTGAAAATCATACAACATAAACTAGTTAAAAGAGTAGAAATTGTATTCTTACCTCTTCTTCTAACCTTTTCTTGTTGAGTTTTTTCTTCTTCTCGATTCCTCCACGTTAAATATTTGGGAGAGGCTTCTCTTGGGGCTCTTCTCCCTTAGCTGATTCGGATGGTTCAAAATGGAGGAGGGGGTGTCTCTTTCTCAATCAAATTGAGGAGATAATGAATGAATAGCCATGAGGGGGTGTGGGTTGTCTCCAATCACTCTTCCATGTGTGAGTCCGCCCCACCCCATATTCTGTTGTCCCTCCAGCTCTCCTTTGTCAACTTAGACAAATAAAACGTGGGGTGGCCCCCACCTATGTGGGAGGTCATCCCATTATGTCCCGGTGTGTATAATTGGCTCCGAAAGTTGTATTTTCGGACTATTTTAGTCATATTTTATTTTATCGGGCCGGATAAAATATATCACACATTCCCAATAATTATGGGCCTTTAGAATAGATGTACATTCCCCAACATTAATTTAGGAGTCTCCGAAACTCACTTCGGGTTGTTATCCGCTAAATTGCCAATATCGGTAATAGGGCCTCGTTTGACCACCGGTCAACTCCGTGCCTTTCCTATGGCCCAAATAAAATATACACAATCATATAGGTGTCATCTAGACCAAGATGAATATAATATGTGGTTCGGGAATTATCGGGCGGTCCCCGTCCCCGATGTGGGCCCCACATGCAATTTACTATTCACGTAAAGGAAATAATGAAATTTAACAATTACGTATATTCATAAATCATCCTTCAAGGGTTATTACATAATTTACTAAAAGTAAACGTGCTTGGGGACGGTGTCACATAATGTCTAGTGAAAATCTGAAAATTGAAAAAATTAATTAAATGAACTAGACCTCTTACCTTGCGAAAAAGAGAATGGGAGACCCGATCAAAAAGCGTAAGTGTTCTAGACAATAAGATGAGACTTGGGGATCTTTCGAAAGAAATGGCGTTCTCGTGCCAACATGACAAGGGAAACTAAACTTAATTAATTGAACTTGGAGGCTATTGTAAAATTAACATTAGTCCTTTGCGTATTTCAAGTATACGTCAAAGCACCAATGTGTCGCGGCGGTTTAGCTTAGTTGTGCACCATGTCTACTCTTTGCATAGGTTTAAATGATAGTTCCTAATTTGTGTCCTACTGAACTCCCTGATCCTAAGAATAGCCCTGAAATTCCTGAATGCATTAAGTTTTTGTCAGATTATTCCCAAAACTCTCAAAGTAAGGGACTTTTATTCTTTACCATCCACCATTCACCACCGCATTCACATGTCCTTCTGATCAGTAGCTAATTCATTAGTGTTTATTGCCATTACTTTAAGGATGTCGTGAATAAATTAGTCATTTGAGTTAGCCAGAGTACAAAGATGTAGTTTATGGAAGAATTTTCTTGGTTTAGCTTTTCTGTTTTGTGAATATCCCTTTAACTACGTGTGCATGCTAATTGTTTTGAATTCCATGTGGTGATTATCGTAAGTCCCGTTATTCAGTTTGCTTGAGGACAATCAAAAGCTTAAGTGTGGGGAAATCTGATAAGTCTGTATTACAACATGCATTTGATGCGTGTTGGAATCGGTTTTTGATGTTTTTCCTAACTCTTAGGTGTCACAAATCTCAATTTTAGCTCAAGTTATGTTTACCAGGCGTTGGTTCGAATTTTGTATTGTTTGGAGTCAAAATCAAGGGAATTAAAGTTCGGCACCGACGCTTGAGAAGAAATCGGGACGCATCAAGATGAATTTGAGAGAGATTTGAGAGATTTGGAGGTCTCCGGGAGGTTCACGGTGAAGAATTGATGAAGAGAAGACCTTTGGGATCGAGTCGGGAGCATTCGGGAGCATTTGGAAGAAGAAACGAGAAGAAAAGATGAAGAAAAGGTCACACACGATCGTGCCCAGCAGCCAGGCACGCCGTGCGTGCCTCGAAGATTACCAATCGACGGAAAAAAGCCAAGCACGGTCATGTCTGGGGAGATAGGCACGTCGTGCCTGTAGTGTATCGAGACACCAAACCGCTGGAACCCAAGCACGGTCGTGCCTGGCAAGGGACGCACGCCGTGCCTGTAGTGTTACGAGGAACCCAAGCCCTGGAGGCTAGGCACGGTCGTGCTTGGCAAGGCACGCACGCCTTGCCTGGACGCAAAAAGTGAGATTTGCTCCGCACGCACGGGCGCAGGCACGGTTGTGCCTAGCGCCGTTCCTGACCCCGGGAACCCTAATCCTACTTGAATTTCTTCCCTTTTTCTATAAATAAGGCCTCTCCACTCCCATTTAAAGTGGACGAACATTACGGAGAGACCTACACTACTAGAATTTTCCTTATTTGCTGCTACCCAATTGCTTCGCTTCTTATCTAAACCGCAACAAATAAGCAAAATTTATAAGTATTTGCTGCGATTCCTTTACGACCGCAGCAAAACGTAGGAAAAATTCATACTTTGGTTGCGGTTGTATAGAAACCCCGGCAAATACCTATTGTATTTTGAATTTAATTTTTTTTGCCGAAGCTTTTTGGTGCGGGCAAATACCTACCGCATCGATTGTTATGTAGTTGCTGCGATCCTATGGAGAACGGCAGCCTATTTACCCTCTTTCCTAACCTTTGAATAGGCAAAAACCAGCTAGCCCCCCTCCCAGAAAACCCTACGGGCCAACCAACTTTGTGCAGCCACCGAAGTCAGGTCACCGACAGGCCTCGCGAACTGTCCTCGTCGACTGTCCTCGCCGACGGCCCTCACTGACGGTCCTCACCGACGTCCATCGCCGACGGGCCTCGCCGAAGCAACTGTTGACCGGTGAAAATGAAGCATCTGAACTGGTATTTCGTTTCTGGGGGTGTGAAGGGTCGCTATTTTCTGGGGCGGTGATGGTGACGCGGCGGGGAGGAAGGATTCTTGGAGCGAAGAGGAAAAGCAGAGGGACAGTGACAACAAGGGTGAGGACGGGCACCAGAATTGAAGATCTATACATGATTTTTAAGATCTCAGAGCACAAAAATCATGAACTCTGGAAAATGGGGAAGTTCAATAATTGTGCAAAAAAAGGCAGAATTTGGAGTTTTTAGGTGAAGATTGGTTTGGGCGGAAGGTGGTTTGATCGAAACTGGAGCGACTGAGCGGGGTTTGTTAAGCTTATCATCGCCACATTCAAGCTTTTGCCATTTTCTATTCTTTTTGCAAGATTAGCACCATTGGGTTGTGAAGGGTCAACTTTGGAGATTGAGGTTTGGTTTATTAATTAACGATGACTTGCAGGATTGAAGATGGGAAAGTTGACTATGTTGTCCCTCATGTTTATCATATATGCTTTCATTGCCTTCAACTGCACTTCTTTGGAAGCCTTCAAACTTGGACCAGGTCAAACTCAATAATATATTTACAATTGAATAATTCGTGTTTTACCATGTTTCATCCACCTATCTTGTTGATTAAATGAAAAAAATACCACTGCAGAAAGACAATTGATTGAAGTAAGAAATGCATCACAATCTGATGACACAGTTAGAGTTGATCCTTTGGACAGGTTGAAGAAATACAGAGGAGGCTATGATTTAGAAACATACACTACTGGAGTGTGAGTTTACATGCCTCTTTTAATGACCATTAAGAACTTTCCAATATCTTAATAAGTTTAAAACAACATATATTGGCCTTTGACTTTTATTTTTTCTAATAAGCTAGTGGAAATAGGCAATAACATATGAAAATATGGTGAAAACAATATTTCTAAAGCCATGAACGTTTTTCACAGCCCTATGGTCCTCCACAGTCAAAGTCATAGAAATGTCTGTAGTGGAAGATAAGCCAGAAAAGGCTCGTCCAAACTAGACTAACATGTAGTAGGAATGTTAGATGCATTGATCTTTGAACTTTCCACCCAACCTTTATCTATGTACGTGTGGACACCGGATAAATAGTAAAAAGGCACATGAGTGACCTAATTGGCTTCTTCGCTTTTGCTTATGTCTTCATGTTTTCTAAACTGTAGTGAGATAGGATGGATATTAAATGTATTGCTACCTGATGAGGACCTGTTCAGGATTAGTTTGTTTAAATTCATTTTGGTTTGGATGTTTGATATTATATACGTAGTATCTTATATCACTCCCTTTATTCCTAAATAATTGTCTCACTTTCGTTTTCAAGATGTTTTCCAAAATAATTGCTTCTGTCCATTATTGAATGTTCAAATTATAGATTATGTCCATTTTAGTATGCTTTCATTGATCAAACTATATCTTATTTCTCAGCTCATTTTTCTTTGATATTCCATGTAATTAAATAGCCAATTACTTTATACCATTTCTAATGCTCTATCTTTTAGATGTAGGATCGATAACTTCTCGCGTTTGGATGTTGAGAAGCCTTACTTTATGCCTCTAATTGGAGATTTGTGAGAAAGATTATATTACATATTCAGCATCCGCTTTATATTCTTAGTATTCTTGGCTTCTGCAGGAGGTTGCTGCTTTATCCAAAGGGAAACAACACAGCTCATTTGTCTCTATACCTAGGTGTGCCTGACCTGCCTAGATTACCCAAAGTTTAGTCAAGCCCTTATTAACCAGTTAGACCCAAAGAAAACCTTTAAGAAAGGTATATGATTACGTTGAATGAGTAGTTGTTACAAATGATTGTTGTAATTCTGTTTCTATCCTCTAGTTATTGTTTTCTCTGCATCGCTGTATTGAAACCATGTACTCTGACCATTTTGTATCACTCTTCAGTCTTCCCCAATGCACAATGAGACATCTTAACAGATATAGATGCGGCTTTCTCTAATTATGTGTTTTAATATCGGAAGAGACCAATCTTTGTCGAGAATTGAAGTGTGTGAAGCTTGCGATGCATTGGTGATACAAGTGTGATAATTTATTGTAAACTACTACGTATTAGTTTTTATAAACTTTAAAAGATGAGGATTTCTATTGTATGCATAGTGAACTTTGGTGATGTATACCTTAGTTATTTTGGAATTATGATTTTGGTTTATGATGTAAGATGCTCTTGTTGAAATTTGAATGTTTTTTATTTTATAAATAGCATATGTTTTGGTTTGAAACACCATGTTTGTAAACTTAGTCATTTGGGTAGTAGAACAAAACAAAAATAAATATTACTCCCTCTGTCCCGCTTAGGGGTGGATTCGGGCCGGGTCGGGCCCGGGCCGGGCCTAGGCCCGGTCGGGCCGCCGGTTCGTATGATATGGGCCCGGGATCGGCCCGAGGGTTGGACGGGTCCGGTTCGGGCCGGGCCACCTGCCTGGGTCACGGGTCGGGCCACCCGCCGGGCCGGGCCGAGTCGGTTAAATATTTTTTTTTTTGTTTTTATAATTTATATTTTATACTTTATAGTTTTATACAAGTATTAAAAAACAAACTTCAAGTGCATTTATTTGAAATGAAATAGGAACTACATTTGAAAATTAAATAGGAACTACAATTGTTTTTAAAACGTGAAATACTAATCAATCATTCAATCGGAATCTCCGGCATAGGTAGAGTCACCCTCGGTTGTAGATTCATCCATAAAGTGTTGCGATGGGGTGATGTCAATTTCTTGAGCTCTACGGGCTGCTTTCAACCAATCGTGGTAGCATATAAGCATCTCAAGAGATTCAGCGCTCAACCTCGTTCTGGTTAGGGGTGGACTCGGGCCGGGTGGCTCGACCCGGAACCGGCCTGGGACCGATACTGTTCCGGCCCGGTCCGACCCGGTGGCCCGGTCAGTGACCGGTCCGTGTAGGCCCGGGCCGTGGGTTTTCCGGTCCGGGCTCGGGTCACCCAAAACAAGGCCCGACCCGGCCGGGCCCAGGCCCGGTTCGGGCCAAAACCTATTTTTTTTTTTCATTTTTTTTTAAATTTTCGGGTTGGGCTGGGTATTTTGGGCCATTTGGGGTGGTTTGGGGGGTTGGGGGTGGGAGGGGGGTTAATTAGGAAGAGGAAAACAAAAAAAAATTATAATGGGCCCGACTCAGCCCGGCTCGGACCCGGACCGGACCCGGTGGTTACCCGGGCCGGTCCCGGGTCCACCATTTCTGAACCTCCGGCCCGCCCGGGCCTAGGCCCGACCCGGACCTGGCAGGGACCCGAGTCCACCCCTAGTTCTGGTTTGTGTTAGGACATTGCCGGCCGAACTAAATTCTTGTTCCACGGCAACCGTTGAAACCGGCATTGATAGCACTTGCTTAGCCATCTTTGCTAAAACCGGGAACATTCTTTCTTTTCCCTTCCACCAGTTTAGTACGTCAAAATCATCATCTTCTTCAAAATCAACATCATAAGTTAAATACAAAGAAATCTCATTAATTGTGCTTTGTTGTGTAGCGGGAGTTGATTTCGTTTTTTTAATAAGATTGACAAACGTAGATTTGAAAATTGATTTTCTTTTAGATGATGTTTGTGTCGGGGGAGGGGGCGCATTGCCATATTGTTCATGAAACTCATTGAATAATGCATAAAATATATCACTAACCTCGTTGTATTCTTTTTTCGGATCAATTGGGTTGTCCTCATACATTGGCAATGGACCAAAAAAAGTAGCATAATAATAATTCAAACATTCTTCTAAAGAACCAAGTCTAAAACGAGGATCGAGAACAAATGCAATACCATAAATATGCAGAATATGTGAATAATATTTTAAAAACTTTTCCTTCATAAAACTAGCAAAATAACTCACATAATCAGCATTCTCAAAATTTGAAAAAGCACCGGCGAGATTAACAGCTTCACGAATAAATTGGTTTGAGGTAGGTTTATAAACATGACTAAAAGTTTCAGTTGCATTATTAAAATATATCAAAGCATTACAAATTTTTTCACAGGTGTCGCCGTGTCGATCTCAGCCGAGTTTATAATATAGTTTTCATATTGTTTCATAAAAGCAGGAAAATGTTGTTTATATCTAAGAAGAACTCCAATTAACTTATAGGTACTATTCCAACGAATAGACAAATCTTTAGGAAAAGCCACATATCTCTCACCTCTTTCTATCAAATAATCATGCCAGTTTTTCCTAAGTTGTCCATTACCCCAAATACGTCTAATCCCCTCTTGACTACCTCCAACGATGCTCCCAACGCTTTTAGACCATCTTGCACACATAAATTTAGAACATGACATGCACATCGTTGATGAAAAAATCTACCCATCAAAGAAGTAGAACCACACAATTCACGCAATCTAGGAATAGCAGCAATGTTAATAGTAGCATTATCAAAACCAATAGCAAACACCTTATCAATTAAATTATACTCAATTAAAATACGCTAAATCAAAATATAAATATGTTCAGCGGTGTGACGATCATTAAATTCACGGAAAGCAAGAACACGTTTATGCATATGCCAATCATTATTAATATAATGTACAGTCAGACCTAAATAATGTAAATTATGATAAGTATTCTCCCATATGTCAGAACATACAGTAACACATCCATCCAAGTTTACAAAATAATTTTGTAACCTTACCTTTTCCGCACCATAAAGCCTTGAAATTTCTTTCTTAACCGTTTTGCGACTATAACCTCTATATTGCGGATTTAAACAAGTTTGTGCATAATCACGAAAGCAAGACTTTCAGAAGACAAATAAGGCAAATTTTCTTCAACAAGTAAGTTAGCCATACCTGTCAAATTTTGTGCATCATTGTATGAGAAATTACCAAAAGCTTGTTGGTTATTTGCAAACCTCGATATTTGCGTTTGCTTCCCCGTTCCGCCGCCTAATTTTGCATACTCCACCGGGTGTTTGGACTTAAGATGTCTTGTGGCGGATCTGTATCCGCCGGAAATCCCCAAGCTATAGTTTTTCTTGCACCAATTGCAAGTTGCGGTCCAATTCCCGGTGTTCGGGTCATTCCACTTAGAAAAATTATTAGCCATTAGTTCAGATTTACTTTATTTGTACCTGTTTGGGATGAGGCAGGTTGGTCGGCGTCATGGCTGCCGCCACCCTCCTCCTCCTCGTCGTCGTGGCTCTCCGGAATTACTTCCTCCACATCGTCGTCCTCGTCCTCGAGCTCTTCTTCGTCAATGGTCCTCGGTTGGTCTTGAAAAAAGCGGGAATTATGTCGGTGCAATTCTTGTTCTAGTTGTTCGTCGGTCATCGCATCCCCATCCCTCCTTGCGTAACCCGTATCAAAATCATCTCGACTTTGAGATGAAGAGCCGATATGTGATTTACCTTTGCGGGATCTCTTCCTCGCAAGCTCTTTCGTTCGGTTGCGCTCGAGGTTACCCATATCAACCGAATATCTAGGACGATCCATCTAAAAAATGTAGCAATTAATAAAAAATTGTACAAAAGTAATTAACTATTTATCTAACTATTAATTCGAGTTATAGCAAATTAACTAGTGAATTAACTAGTTTTGTGTACAACCTATTTTTTTAAACTAGAGTCAAATGTAGCAATTAATAAAAAATTGTAAAAAAGTAATTAACTATTTATCTAACTATTAATTCGAGTTATAGAAAATTAACTAGTTTTGTGTACAACCTATTTTTTTAAACTAGAGTCAAATGTAGCAATTAATAAAAAATTGTAAAAAAGTAATTAACTATTTATCTAACTATTAATTCGAGTTATAGCAAATTGACTAGTGAATTAACTAGTTTTGTGTACAATGAGTACAACATATTTTTTTTACTAACAATGAAATTAATACACTTTAACTTTAACTATAGATAGAATTACAACTAGTTTTTTAAACTAGAGTCAAATGTAGCAACTAGCAATTAATAAAAAATTGTAATAAAGTAATTAACTATTAATCTAACTATTAATTCGAGTTATAGCAAATTGTACAACCTAATTAACTAGTTTTTTTTTTCAAGTAACGTTAATACAAAATTAAACAAGTGTAAATAATAGAATAATTTCGTACCTCTTTCGGACTTTCGGTCTTTCAGATGGGAGTAATAGAATGACTTCAAATTAATTAGATATAATTCCAACTATATTAATAGATATAATAAATATATAAGTAATATATAATTGGATAACAAATATAAGTAATATAATACTATTTATATCTATTTATAGTTTATATAAGTAGATAATTAATATAAACTATAAATAATAAATATAATATATGGGAGAATAGAGAATAAGAGAATTAGAGAGTAGAGAGTTAAGAATAGGATTTAGGAAGAATTGGAGAAGAGATATGAAAAAATGTTTAAGATTAGGAGTATTTATAGGTTTTTTTACCCCCACCCCCCATCACCCCCCCCCCCCATCACCCAACCCCCCCGGACCCCCCTGCACCCCACCCAACGGCTATATAGCCGTTTGGATTGTCCCCAGCCCACCCCCCAACGGCTAGTAAGTATTTAACAATTTTTTTTAAAATAGGACCGTTGGACCCGGACCCAGGCCCGACCCGGCCGGGCCGGGTCACATTTTTCCTGAACCGTGCCCGCCCCGCCCATTCCCACCGGTTCGGGTATACACCCGGTCCCGGACCGCCCGACCGGGCCGGTCCCGGGCCCGCACAGTACCGGGCCGGGCCGGGTCACGGGCCGGGTGGCCCGAACCGAATCCACCCCTAGTCCCGCTAGAAGGTTCCACTTTCCTTTTTTGGACGTCCCGTTAGAAGGTTCTCATTTCCATTTTAGGAAACAATTAACAATCTTAAGTGACAAATTAATCATTAAATATTAAAAATAATACATTTATAACATTACAGTTATCAATACTAACTACATTATAATATATACATATTAAAATTATTTCTCAAAATATACTCGAAGTACTTTATTTAATTATTGTCTAAATAATCGTGCCGTTTTGCTATGGGAATCTTCCAACGGGACGGAGGAAGTACAATTTTAGCTTTTTTTTAAAATATTTTTCGCTGCAAAAAATAATAATACTATTTGCTGGAAAATGTATTTGATGTGGTTCAGAACCGCAGCAATAAGTCAAACAATTGATTTTTTAAAATATCTATTTGCTGCGGTTCCGAACCGCAGCAATAAGTCAAAATTCGTTTTTTTTAAATAGCTATTTGAACCGCACCAAATACGTTTTCCTACAATTTGCTGCTCTGCCAATTGTTGCGGTTCAAAACCGCAGCAAATAACTAAAAATGACCGCAACAAATAGCTATTTTTCTAGTAGTGTAGCTAGGAATGAATTTACCTGCGTTTTTACGTCGTTTTCTTCAAGAACTCTGGGATTATTTGTAAGTTCATCTTTTTAATTAATGACAATTAATTCTATTCTTTCCAATTCTATTGATTCTTCAATTATGAATTGTGAGTAGTTTAATTAGGGATTTGGGATTGATGAAGGGGTTAATCATGATGTATGACTAGATTCTTGTTGGTTTAATTGCATGAATGTCGTTTAATTTGTGTATGAATAATTTAATTGATCTCTTGTAACCTAGACTGCAGCTAGAATTACAATTGCTTGTAGAATAAATTAAGAGAGATCCAGTTTATTCAAATTCACCGTCACACACACTTAATCGCTCGCTAAGAGATTAGTAGCGATTAAGAGGCCGTAAGCTCGCTCGTCTTGGCAATAATTTAGGAACCTGTTGCATGAGAGATCAGTCTGGTCCCCTAAATTATTGTACTCTACGCCGCGAGAGCGGTAAGAACTTAGTAATGATTAGCTAGGCTCAATTAATTTATATTCATGTAGTTAAGCCTGATCAGCCAGAAATCTGATTACCCCGGAATCAATCCATGTTCCCTTCGTCGTTAATTAAAGAGAAACCAACCTTTTTTAATCGCTCATTCACATTAGTTTAATTTCAATTTTCCAAACTTTTCATCTCGCACAATCGCAATTTATTTTATTTTATTTCTTTTTAATCGTTGAATTTAGTTAATTTTTAATTCTCTTTTGTCCGTCCATGTGAAGACGATACTCGTACTTTCAACCACTTTTCTACAACCTTTTTAAGTGCGAGAAAACTAACATCATACTCGTTTAGTTTTCTTTGAATATTTTATGTGATATTATAAATGCTAATCAACTATAAATTTATTTTTTCATGAGAAGTGAATCTTTTTCTAGTGATTGAAATGATGTTAAGTTTTAATTAATGTGTAGTAATATTTTATTATTTCTTTTTCTATCTTTTATTTCCTTTTACATTTTATTTAAATAATAAATAAAAGAAGATGAGATTGAGTACTATTTTCATTTTCTAATTCTAAAATGTAGAACTTGATCAAATTGAACTAAATTGAACTTGGTAAACGGAACTTCAAACCGAATCGAAACGGAACCGAAACCAAACTGAAACACAAATGATTTTACTTTGGTACATATTCTCCCGAACCGAAACCGAAGAAAACCGAATCGTAAACCGAATTGTGTGCCCCTATTTATATTCATAGTTCTTGTAATATAGATAGTGAGATAGATGAATGGGGATATTATAGAGCAAATATTTTCACCTCTGAATGAGACACATTTGGAACTTATAAAACATAATGAACTCTCATATTTAACACATTTTATTATTCATAGAAAATAAAATGGGTTTTTATAATAATTAAATATATGAAGTGCTTGAGAGATAGTAAAAAAAATTATAAAATAATCATCATAATTATGACTAAATAATATAAATAATAGGATGGTATCATTTATTATCATCTTGATTAGACAAAAAAAAAATCAAGGGCAGAGAATATTTGTTTGATAATTTTATATTAATTCGAGCATCTCTATCAATTATCATATATGTACTTGTTAAGGTATTGGGCCAACTAGACACTCGACCTCCCAACCCCACTGAACCACCCTTTGCATTACCTCCAAAGGTACAAGGATCAAGACCGGGCATCCACCTTAGAGCCGAATTGGACAAGAAATTATACCGTGGGATCGGCCCACCTTGCACATTGTGTGCCGATCCCAAAACGGCAACATTTTAATTAAAATGACATCTTTTTTGTTCACTCAACCATTCTACTAAACTAGTCTCACGCACAACCGCCCACTTTGATCAGCACTTCGAACACCTGAGAATTCCCATACGTGACTTTGATATATTATTGCTAAAATTTGATTTGATCTTCTCCAATTTTTAAAATGAATAGTGTAGCACTCTCAGTTGAAGCAAACAACGTGTATTCCATCTTCTCAATAAAAATGAATGATATACCACTTGGAGCAAACACATATATTCATATAATACTCCATATATATATATATATGTATAGACTTTTATCAATTTTATATGTTTTAGGGGTTTTTAAGACATTGAGTTTGTTTATTTTGATTCTTGAAGTTATATTTGATAATATATCATGAAGTTACATCTTCTTCTGTGCAAGTTACATCTTAATGTACACGAGTTACATCTTAATATACACGTGTTACATCTTAATGTATGTGAGTTACACCACGGAATAAACTCCTGCTATATCATTATATTTTTATAGCCCTAATATTAAAAATAAAATATGTTCACTATTTAAAAAAAAGTAATTAAGCTATTAGGATCAATTTTTCATTGTTTACATTGAAATCAATGTTTATGATATACGTAGTATATATTATCTCAAACATACACACACAAAAAAATGTTCAATTTTCCAACAAGTTACATTCTGTATACATCTAACTTATATTTGTCATCAACACAAGTTACATTTGTAATAACATGAGTTACATTAAAAAATCAACACCTGCTATTGAAACAAAAAAAATGATATTTTTAAAAAAATAATATTAAAAACAAAACATATTCAATGTATTTCTTATTAAAAACAAAACATATTCCCTGTTTACCTAAACCAATTGTGCAATTAGACTCTCTTTTTTTCATTATTTACATTGAAATCAATATTGTATTTCTTATATTATGTATTTGACAAGTTACATTTCGAATGGACTTGAGTTACATTGATCAATAACGTAAGTTACATATCTTTACATGCGAGTTACATCATTCATGCTACTGGGACAAAAAGAAAGAAAAAAATGGTTACTGTACACGCGTGTACTGTTCGCGCGTGTATTATTCACGAGTGTACTGTTCACGCGAATTTTTTAAAAACAAATTGTGCAAAGCTACGTCGTTTTAGGAGTGGAGCATGATGCTCACTGTGGGATGATCCCACGGTATACGAACTGGACAGGGTTTGCCCGCCGCCTAAGGGGTCCGCCCGAGTAATGCAGATAAGTCCCCCCTCCCTCACCCCGAGATGACACCTAGGTTGCACGAAGGGCGAATAGTGTTCCCACTTATATATGTGCTATTGAGAGGCGGATCAGCCCATATCTCAATTATTGGCGGAAAATTTAGAGTTGACGGGAAGAGCAATTAATGTAGAGATATGGCAGGATATGGGCGATGGGACAACTCGACCTATAAGGAGACAAGCGCGTCACCAAGCCCAATTACCTGAACTTACTATAAATACCTCATCATTACCTGGACTTACTATAAATACCTCATCATAACTCATAATAGGGCCTTGTCTTCGAGCATTGAATAACATTCAATAACGTCTCTTGTGGACATTGTACTACCGTGTTTGGTATTTGCCTATTTGGTAGGGCAAAATACTCTTGAGCGTTTGTATGACTTCTTCATTAATACGAACCATGTACATCTTGATCTTGTTTTCATCTTATGTTTCCAAATATTTGAATCGACCACCCAACAAAGGTATCAACACAATTTTAACACAATTGTGTTGAGGAAATCAACAATGCTTTTAACACAATTTTATACGAGTATCATGTTTTAATTTTTATACAATAAATATGTATATGCATGTTACTCATGAAGTGTTTTCATAAATAAATTAATTTTATTTGTTATCCTCACTGGTTTTTATAGCAATTGAAACCCATTTATGGTCTTATAGAGTTATGGACACTAAGTTGTAAGCCTATAATAAGAACTAAAGAAGGCAAGGAGGAAGGCAACTCAGAAGCATATCAGCAATTCCGAGTAGGGGTGTTGCTCAGTTTTGGTTTTATTGATTTAGTTTTAAATTGGTCGGGTTTGAAAACGGTGAGACAAAGAAATCAACCGCACTGCTTAAGTCGGTTTCGGTCAGCTTTTGTCAATTCAATTGACTTTAAACCAAAAATAAAAACCGTAAGGCTTTGTCAATTTGATCGTTTCAATTTTTATGGATTGCATTTCGGTTTATTGGTTTATTTGTTCAGACTAGGGTTGGACTCGGGCCGGGTGGCCCGACCCGGAACCGACCCGGGACCGGTACTGTTCTGGCCCGGCCCGAACTGGTGGCCCGGTCAGTGACTGGTCCGGGTAGGCCCGACCCGGTGGGTTTCCGGTCCGGGCTCAGGTCACCCATAACAAGGCCCGGCCCGGTTCGGGCCAAATTTATATATTTTTTTTTTGATTTTTTTCATTTGTTTGGGCTCCACCGGGTTGGGCTTGATGTTTAGAAGGGGTTTGGGGGGTGGGGGGTGAGGGGGGGGGTCAGGGATGGGTAGCTAAGCAAAAAATAAAAAAAAAATAACCAAACCCGAGGCCCGGCCCGGCCCGGACCCGGTGGCTACCCGGGCCGGTCCCGGGTCCAGCTATATAGAACCGCCGGCCCGGGCCCGACCCGGCCCGAGTCCAAGCCTAGTTCAGACCTAGTTCCTAGTGGACGTTGTTAGTTCCTACTTCCTAGTGAAAAACTAGAGCCATGCACATGAAGTAATAAGTATGTACAAGTGTAAAACCACATTATCTACACGCACGCACACCAAATTTGTAGACATGCAGATTTTTGTTCTCATACACCTCTCATATAGGCTTGGACTCGGTGCGGGCCACCTGGCCCGGGAATTGGCCCGGCCCGCTACTGTGCAGGCCCGGCCCGAGAAACCGGGTCCGGTTCCGGTTCAGGCCTAGGCCTAGGGGGTCTACCGCTTCCGGGCACGGGTAAGGAAAAAGGGGAACCGGCCCGGCCCGAGTCCAAGCATACTCTCATAGCATCATCCTACTGGTGGGCGTAGCTCAACTGGTAGCAAGAGAGTGCCACAAGGGTTAGGTCCCGGGTTCGAATCCCGGCAACTGCGATGAGGGTTATTATGCTAAAATGCATAGGACCTCTGCAAGTACCAGGGACAGAACCCCACTCTCTATCTGTCAGATTGGGATTATAGTCCAATTTACATCCTCCCAACGTAACATCCGGTCGGGGTTGGGGAGCCCTTAGGGATGGGGTGTCATCCTTTTTTTTCTCATAGCATCATCCTATTCCTGACATTGAGAATAGAAATGAGTATTCATCGTGCAACCAACTGGTCTGCTCCCTCTCCCGGTAGATGAATTTTTCCCTTTCAATCAAATCTACACTTTTCTTTTTCTCGGGTGTTATGCTGCTGCTAACCAAACATAGTACTAGTAAATGAATATTGAGTGAGGAAATTGAGAGCGTCTCTCTCCTGGGTACATCTGCGTCCCAGCTTTTCCTTCGTCCCAGCTTTTCCTTCGTCCGTACACTTACGTGAGGTGCAATCCATGGATACCTGATGGTTTGAGGTCGGATTCTTGGTGTTTCTAGGCCGTTTTTCACCTCTGATTTCAATTCCGCATCCGGATTTGACATTGGACTCATGAATTACGGCGAGGAGCTCTAATGAGTATTTTCTGCGAAGATTACTGTTCAAATGCGATGAATGTTGATACTCTGATTTCGGGGCGTTTTCTCCCCTTCTGAGTTCAATTCCATCACAGGGGGTACTTTTACAACAACGATTTAGGGTGGTTGTTGGCCGGAAACCGCTGAAGCCAGTTCTGCTCATCGTTCCTTGGTGTGCGATGCGGAAGAACAAACGCGACTTTGGGGAAAACTCCAGGATGCGAACTACTCGATCTTCGTCGAGGTTCGATGTTCTGGGAGATGTTGATGTAGAATTTCCTGGCCCAAGTGCGACTAAACCGTCTGTGACTGAGGCAGAACATAACTCCGGTACAGGGGCTGCGATAACTATTGCCAAAGCTACTGCGCAAACTGCTGCGGAAATTGCTGCAGGGGTCTTCCCTTCACTTTGTTCGTCTGGGACCTTGTCTGGGCAGAATACTCCGTTGCAGACTGGAATCAGGCAGGAAGACTTCCCAGCACTGCAAAGTGCAAATTTGATGGAAAATGGAGACAAACTTACTGCTGCTAAAACCAAAGCTAATGGGAAATCTCCTGTGAACCACCTGCAGTTGGGAAATCCTAATCCTACTGCTAGTAAAGCTGACAAAGCAAATGAAGCAGAAAATGCAACTCCGGTGATTCCAAATGAGACGGCAGACAGAATTGGGAGAAAGGCTAATGTTGCAAAAAGCGTTGAGAAAGACACTGCTTCCAGTAACCCTGTTGCTGTGCAGTTGGAACCAAATGTGCAAAAACCTTTGGCAGCAGCAACTTTGAAAGGTGCAGGTGCTGGTCCTACGCAAGCTGGCCCACCGGAAAAGGAACAACAAACAATTGGGGATGCAGTGGTTATCCATAAACCGTGGTCCTCGTTGTTTAAAGACAACCGTAACCCCTCAAATGGCTTGAAACTGAGGTATATTCCGCCAAAAGGCACGTCATTAGATTTTACGGATAGAATTCTGCCTACTATGGTTGATATGTGGGGCTTTTGTCTTGTGGGTTTCTTTACGGGGAAATATCCAGGCCTTAAGGCAATCTATGATTTGAAAAACACCTGGGGGGTTAGTTGCATTGTCAAACCACATAACAAGGAGTGGGTTATCTTCAAATTTCATAATGATGAAGATAGATCAAAAGTGTTGAATGGAGGGTCTTATACCATCTTTGGAGTACAACTCATGCTAAAATCACTTTCAGAAGATTTTTCCTTTGATGATGACGAGTTTCTCAAGGTTCCCATTTGGGTCAAATTTCCTAATTTAAACATGAAACTTTGGAATGAGGAGGCTATGAGTGAGGTTGCATCTATGGTAGGAATCCCACTTTCTACGGACAAAGTAACTCAGGATAGGAGCAATCACCACTTTGCTAGAGTTCTTATTGAGGTTGATGTTTCCAAACCACCTCCGCTATCATTTCCTATTCGCTTACCTTCCGGTAAGGTAGTCAAACAAATGGTGGTTTATGAAACTTTCCCTAATTTTTGTTTTCATTGTAAAATGTATGGGCATCACCCATTCATTTGCAAAAAACTGGCATCAAAAGAACGGGATGAGGCTATTGTTGAAAAGGAGGAAATTGTGAATGAGGCTAGTCAAATAATACCCAAGGACATTGAAAAAGAAAAGCTACCCGTGAAGGAGGTCCAAGGGGGAAACATAGAAAATGGGGTAAGAGAGGAGGTTAGAGGAAAGCTCCTGTCAGACACTACTGTTCCATATGAATCGGCTGCCATGCCCGAACCAGAGGAGGAAGATGACACAGAAGATGAGGAATCGGACGATGAGCCGAGAGATGAGGAGGAACAGAGAATTCTTGATGAGTATTGGGAAAAAATTACACAATATAAGGAGAAGAAGAAAAAGATGGAAGCTGAGCCTGTTCATATAGGCTTAGGCTAAGTTGATACAGATCCTACTGGCGGTTTTTATGGTGGTTGTATTTGGTGATGCATTATATTTAGGTTAGATTTATCTAACTTAGATAGTCTTTCTTGATTTTGTGTGATACATTGTAAAATGTTATTTTTGGGTGTCTTTTATATATACTTACATTTCATCCAAAAAAAAAAAAAAAAAGTAAATGAATATTGATTTCATTCCATACATACATACCAAACATAGCCGAAGTATCTTACTCTTAAAAAACGGATTCCGGGAATCTTGAAAATTAAAACATTCCCAATTGGACTAATTTAGGAGAAAACATTTTGTTTAAGCAATGAAGATCAAGCCGGAGAAGGGGGAACTTTTAATAGAAAATACTCCGTATAAAGATTACATGAGAGTTGCTATCTATCTACATAGATGCAGAGAAACCCACACCAGAGGTGGGTAGAATTGTATACATGATAGAAAAAATCAGTAGACCTCGACGTTCCATTGCTCTCCCTTCTTCATTTGTTTCTTATATTCCACCCAATCAATTCCTGAACGGAAAAGATAGTCAGCAATAACGTAACAGGACAGATAACAAGGATATGATAGAAATGTTATTAGGAAATTTCCTGAAATAAGAGAAACCGAAGGGAAATTCTAATATAAGAGTGTTGTGTCCAGTAGTGGCGGATCTTGCAACCGGAAGTGTAATTTCATGTTTAAAATATTAAATGATAATATTTTTCGATCCCACAATTGAAGAAATGTAATTTTTTCAACAAAAAACTAGCAAAAAGGGTTAAGGGTAACAAATATTATACTACGTATAAAAAATGCATTATATAAATTATTATATCAATTCTATACATGTATTTTTACATTTTAGTTTCAATTTTTTGGGTGTTCGCCTGACACCCTTGAACAAAGCACATCCGCCCCTGGTTGTGTCTCCCCTAAATAGGAGGAAAATATTCTTCGTAAAATCATATTGCCATATTTTGGCATTACCAAGCATTAATATGGCCGTACTAGTGCCAAAATTGGCAATATTTTTCAAAACATGGCATTAGTTACTTCTATTTAGGGAAACCATATAGTACTCATATTTTGAAACTTTTCATTATTTTACTTCTATTCAGGGACATTTCTGGATGTTTGTTGTATATAAAAGCTATAGTGACAATAATAATGATAATTGAAGGAAAGTAATAATCACATCATTTCTGCAAATGTTTACCATCTTTAGCAGCAAGTGAAGTCATGATGTCGTCAATTCCTTTTTCCATGCCCTTGAGTCCACAGATGTAGACGAAAGTGTTGTCTTTCTTGAATAGTTCCCAGAGCTCTTCTGCATACTGTGCCATTCTGGTTTGGATGTACATTTTTTCACCTTTCTCGTTTGTTTGTTCTCTGCTCACAGCAAAGTCCAGTCTGAAATTTTCTGGACATTTTTCCTTCATTTTCTCAAATTCCTACAATAAAAAGTTGCAGAATGTGCTTTTCAGATTTTAAAAGTTATAGATACAACAACATCGGAGCCTTATTCCCAAAAGATTTTGGGGTCAGTTTTAAAACATAGATACTTAATAATTAATATAAAAAAAGAAAGAGTGAAAGACGGTCTTGATATCCCCCACCCTTGCCCCTGTTTAGGTAGTAGAAATTACCTCCTTGTAAAGAAGTGAGCTGCTGGTGGGAACACCCAAGAAAAGCCACGCCAAGCCGTTGAACTGCATAGCCCCGCAGCCAATCAGGATGGTACAAAACTAAAGAAGTACTGAGTACTGACCATAAAGGGGTCAGCTGAGTAGCCGACCTTAACATACCACATATCTATTATATTTTATTCATTTCAATATTTAAAATTTTGAAATGGTTTTCAAGGTTTTTCCTACGAAGTAACTAAAATAGAACTCATGGAAAAATATGTGACTACAAGGTCACTATAGTTGCTCCAAAAATATAGCATATTCACTCTACCTTAAAATTGAACATCACTTGTAGTCACTAGAAGTCTAGAACTAAGATGGTCACAGGTGCTAAAAGTCGAAATTCTAACAAATATATTGTTTTGGGTCATATATTTGTCATTATTTCAATTTTTTTGCATAATTAGTATTAAACTGTCCGATCTAAGTCTTCGTTTCAGCAGACTTTAACATTTCAATCAGCTTTTGATCTATGAAAAATATCAACTCCCTTTTGTTTGAGTGAAGAGACATATACTGTTGGTGGTCTACCTTGAATTCTTCATGCTTCTCGAAAAACATCTTCCACAAGAACCCACGGAAAGGGGCGATTCCAGTTCCAGTGGCAAGCTGTAAGGGGATAAAAAATAAGCAAAAATCAAACATAACAATAATTTCCACTGTCAATTGATCCGGGGGTGTTTGGATCTAATTCTACAAACTTATTCTGCTCGGGCAGAGAGCACTTAGAAGCAGAACCAAATATTGGAGTCTTTGGATAAAGCTCCGAAATCACTTTTAACAACTTCAAACTACTCCTCAGAATCAATTTTCAAGAAACCAGGGAAGACTAGCTAATCAGAACATTATATTGAATGTTAATTCACAAAAAATTACATATCAAGCATGCATGTGTGTGTAGTTAATATACCCTTTTGGTCCATTTATACATGTGTGTCTTAAGCAACAATTTATTCAAACACTCAGATTTGATTCTCTCTTGCATGTTGCAACAAGAGAAGGAACATCAAACACTGAAAAAGAATCACTTTTTCATTTAAAGAAAAACAGAAACATAATCAATGCAAAACATCCTCCGATAATAAAACTACTCGACAACAATGTGAATCTGGACATTGTAAGACATTATTTGCTGCCACGTACCATTACAATAGTGGCGTTGGGATCCTTGGGCATGAGCATCTCCTTCCCAACAGGTCCAGTAATTTTCACTTCAGACCCAGGTTTCAAGTCACCTGACATACCCGTCATACAAAAACATTAAAAATGTTAAACCGTGATCTACTATCTTTGCCATACTATGCATCAAAGAACATAATCAATTTCTTAGTTCTTACATAAAAAGTTCGAGCAAACTCCTTTAACTACTTCACCCTTGTCATTGGTATAGACAACCCTTTTAACACAAAGAGAGACCTGTGTAAAGGATAATAAATTTCAAATCCATCCATTCCCATCATACAAAAGAAGAGCACATTTATAGACCTACTGACCTAGCATCCTTATGTATTGAAAAATTCCTTTCCTTTCATCCCATAATTTAGATCTTGTTCAGTTTTAGTTTCATTACGTTTAACTTTGCCAATGTAGCCCACAATTCAAATGAAGTAGTTTTTTGTCCCAGATCTTGGACCTTGTCCAGTGTCAGTCCTATGGAGTTTAACTTTTACAAATTTAGTCCTAAAATTTAAATAATGGCTTCCAATAATTGAAAATAATTATACACTCCTTTAATATGCCAAACATTTATGATTAAAAGAACTTAAGCTTACAGTCTTGGAGTCTCCAAAGTCACCAAGAGCACTGCTGGCAATCGAGTATAACCTCAACTTGTGAGCCTTCCCATTTGCATCAACTCCATCAGCAATGACACCAATTGATTGTCCTTCCCTGTATGGGATTTCCCCTAAGAAAACCAGGAACAGACATCAGCCAATGAATTCTATCCTTTAATCCAAATTCTTCATGGAATTTGATGATACATATAAGGATTCTAAATGTGGAACTTATTCTTGATTTGGGATTGACAGATGATAAGGGTATACAATATATTTTAATACTTTGTATTCCTTAATTTAGGGGAAGGTAACATTACTGAACTTGAAATGTACCGTAGCAGTCAGAATTCAGAAATGATACCCAACAAAAAAAGAGGGGTATCAAACGGTTTCATTAATTTTTGGAGACCTTACCTTTTTGAAAGAGTACAGGGTTGGTTCTGAATTATGAGAACCGAACATCTTGGACCGGACTGAATAAATTTAAATTGCTTTGGATTTAAGTTTATGGAACTTGAACTTAGTAGCTTCGTGTAATCTTGAGTTTATTAGTTTAAGTAACTTAAAGTCTTGAACTCTATTTAGTTTAATCTAGGAGTCTCTAAGTCGTGTTAAGCACTCTGGATTATGTCTAGCTAAGATAACTTATGAGATGATGGATGGCAAACTTTAGTTAAATTCTGTTTACTTAATGAATGTTGAATAAGTTTAGCTTCTTTGGTGTCGAACCCTTGTTTTGTTAAACAAAATAGGTACGGTTTAGCATTAGTATGAAGTGGGACAGCCCCTTCTCAAAATAGTATGGTACCATACAGTTCTAGGACAAAAACCAAACCATACCAAACTACAGGAATAGTTACAGTGCAGTAAAAGTATACACACACTTATATAGTACTCCCTCTGTCCCGAAAAATTTCCATTTTGACTTGGATCGGAGTTTAAGAAAGTGGGAATAAAGTGGAAATGCATGAGTGTGGTTGAGTAAGAAAAAGGTAAATGAATGGTAGCCACACAAATCTTTCCAAAAAGGGAAAAGTGAAGAATTTTTTGGGACATCCCAAAAAGGTAAGTGGGAATTTTTTTTTGGGAACTGAGGTAGTATCTAACAAGTGGATAGAAGAAATGTAAACTATGACGCATTAACTATGAGACCAATAATACCCTCGGTACTGAAGACCATGTGCCATGTTTCGCCAGGGGCATCATCTCCAGTGATCTTGGTGTTAAGAAGGCATCTCCCTACATATGGTTCTTTTGGCCTGAACTTGTTGACAACTATACCCTCATCCTGTTTCTTGGAGATCTTCTCAACCTTGACAGGAGCCTCAGTAGTAATCTGAGCTCTAATGGATAACAGTTTCCCCTTCTCACCAGATGTCACATTTCTATAGTAAAAAGGCACCTAATTGAAACAAGTCAGTTTCCATGTCAGAATTGCAAATCCTCATCGTCATCATTACAATTATCACGTATGATTATGACTATTATTATGAAAAGATGCAAAGAGCAAATTCAGGATGAATCTATCAAAACAAATGAGGTCGCAAGGGGAAAAAGAAACTAAAAAGAATAAAACTTGAGGCAAATTTTGATTAAACCAATCAAGGCAGCCCAAAATCCCCTTTTGGAATTATCAAAAAACATTAATTAAATAAACAATACGCCAAAGGACAGAATGCTACCGATTCAGACGAGAAGTGTACCTTGCTGAAGCATGCTTTTTCAGGATAGATAATAGAGGTTTTGGTAGCAAGAGAGGTCGACTTAGATGCAGGAAGAGACACTGCAGCACTCACTGCAGTAGCCATTGATGTAACAATTGGAGAGGAAAACAATACTCCAGTCTATACGGTAAGGAGAACAAATCGTCAGGAGAAGAGAGAAAAATGAAGGTGGGACTGAGAGGAGGGTTACCCTGTATTAAAAAAGATCCAGTGGAGGATATTTGGGGGCCGATGGCAGTTTGGCACTTGGCATGAGTGTGGATAAGAGCTCCAAGGTTTGAATAAGCCTACAAGTTACACTTTTAAGCGTCTTTCATTTGAGGTGCTTTTTACATGTTGTTCTTCAAATTGATATTAGACATGCTTGATGTACACACCTTATACACATCATGTTTGTGAAACTTTTTTTGTCTGTGAATCCGGTTCACAGATAATATTTGGTTGGTGCAAAACATTGTCTGTGAATCGATGTTCACAGAAAAAAAAAACTTTCACAGACATAGGTGTGTACAAAAGTGTGTATAAGAATGTGTAAAAACATCATTTTTGAATGGATATTACTCTCTCCTTTCCTAAAAATTTTTCCCGGTT